>PVKA01034678.1:8635-23379 GCA_004027165.1 Ctenomys sociabilis | reverse complement strand
TGAGGCCTAGAGCCCAGGACAATGCCCATGAGTCCAGCTGAGGCCTAAAGCCCAGGACAAAGCCCCATGAGTCCAGCTGGAGGCCTAGAGCCCAGGACAATGCCTCATGAGTCCAGCTGGAGGCCTGGAACCCAGGACAATGTCTCATGCAGGCATGTTTCACCGACCTATGCTGGGAATGCCCAAGAGTCAGTGGTAGAAGCTAGAAAGTCTATGCCAGTGGGATGAAGGATCTGTGCTGGCAGGTTGAGGGAACTGAACTGGAGCCAGGAAGTAATTCTCAAGGTAAGAACCAGAGTTTGCCCAAAAAGCACCACACCATCCTCAGCAACAGTGAGGTACAGACCTCCTATGACAATGAGGAAAGCCAAGTTCTCATCAGGAAAGTCAACATGACAAGCTCCTCTAGGAAAACCTACAGCCTCCAACCACTCTCAACAAGTAGTCCTCTTCTCCAGTTTTTCAAATGAGATAGGCAGGCAAAAAAATAATACTGGGGGTGAGGATCAGGCTCTAAGCAAAAACAAACAAACAAAGCAAAACAAAAAACCCTCTGCCAGACACCAGGGACTCCCTTTTCCAGAGACCCAGAGCTGGCCCAGGAAGAGAGGATACAAATTACAGCCAATCAGAGCACTGGTTTTAAATATTTACTAATGTTACACACACAGTTATCATTTGTCACTTGAATGCATGAGTGGCCAAAGAGCATATGTAGGGTCATTTCGGGAATGTCTCGGATGCAAGCAACTTCTCCTTATAGGGATTCCTGGGGAAGTGTCAAATTCCTGTCCTTCCATAAGTCAGTCTGCGTTTTGGGGTAGGGCCAGTGGGCTCTGTCTTGAGAGACTGCAGTGGATTCACCATGGGTCTCTGATTAGTGATAATTTATTGAGTGGCATGTGAGCGCTCTCAGCTTCTATGCCAGCCCTTAGAGAGCTTTGCGAGTGAACTGGTAGATTTCTAGTGCATCCAGAGGAACTTGCATCTCAGAGCTCACTGGATCAGTCCTTCCTAAGTCCTGGGAGGGACCCCTGGTTTACCCTAGTAATGTCCTTTCTTCTTTCTCTCTCTCTCTCTCTCTCTCTCTCTCTCTCTCTCTCTCTCTCTATTTTCCTTACCTTTTCCTTTTCTTTCTTTGTATTTTTGTACAGGGCCTACAGGATCTCACTACACAGATCTGACTCATAGCGATCCTCCTGTTTTCAGCCTCCCAAGCACTTTGACTACAGGTGTGTGCCACCACGCCCCGTCTATAGTAATGTGCTTTTATAAATGCTGCTATAGTAAAATATTTTAACCACAGCCAATGAAAATGGAAGGCTACTTCCTCTTTTTTTCACTTTATTTTTTCAACCCTTACATTTTTTCTCTTCAGGTACCACCATCGTGACTCTAGGCCTGTTTGGGACCTGGTGGGGATAGCTGACTTAGGGGTTCCTTCAATTTGAGTGGAGAGCAGGATTGTAGGTGCCTACCTTCTGTTACTGCTAGATGCTTGGGGCAGCTGTGCTTCCCTGCAATTGTCTGCTCCCTCACTACCAGTGTCTCAAAATGTTCCGGAACCCCTTGGACACCAGGATCCTCCGATGATCAAGTCTTTACATTAAATAATAAGATTTTATATAAAATGATGTATTATACTTGCGTATAACATATCCATGGCTTTCTACATGCTTTAAATCATCTCTAGATAATTTATATTACATAAAAATCTGTAAATGTGGTATAGATCATGACATTGTATTAGTCACAGAATTATGTCTGTCCACGTTTAGTTTAGATGCAATTTCCATCCCTAATATTATTTTAAGGCTTTTGTTTTTTTTAAAATGTCTTTGAGCCAGGGAGATGGCTCAGTAGAATTAGTGCTTCCCTGGCAAGTGCAAAGGCCTAAGTTCAATCCTTGGTTCTGCCAAAAAAGAAAAAGAGAAAAAAAAAAAGAACAGTCACCTCAAAAATATATTTGATACAGGGTCTCACTCACTCTCGTGATCCTCTTGTTTCAGCCTCCCGAGCGCTGGGATTGCAGTTGTAATTACAGCTGGTCTCAGTGGAGAGCTCAGCGGGTGGTGGTGGGTACTGAACCTCGGACCCTGTGCTGGTGCGGCATGTGGTGGTGGGTACTGATCCTTGGTCCCTGTGCTTGCCTAACCTGATGCTTAGTCACTGAGCTATCTCGCTGTCCCCATCCCCAATATTATTGATACACGGTTGGTTAACTTTCCAAAAGTGGAAAGTATTTACTATGTAGTCAAGTATGTAGGCAAAGACTGAGGTAAAGGTATGACAGAAATGTGTTTTGAAATTAACATAAATATTATGGTGTTTTCTTGATTCTGATAGTTAAGTTGTTAACTATTATTATTTGTAAGTTTTGGTTATTTCTCCTATTTATTTTTTGAAGTAGGGCCTTATGTAGTGTAGGCTGGCCTCAAACTCACCGCGATCCTCCTTCCACAGCCTCCTGAGTACACAAGCATGACTCACCATGCCTGGATTATTTCTCATCTTGAATAACTGTTCATGTTTATACTAGTCTTACATTCATGATGTCATCTTTTTTTTTTTAACTTAAAAGGTCACAAGTTATAAGCTTCCAGGTTCCATGAATCCGCACCGAGCCCTTTCCGGGCCACCCAATGTCACATAGCACAGTGTGCCACGGAATCTTCCCAGCCCCCAGCAGCTCTCACTCCCTGGCTTTTCATGCGGAATATGGGTGGAGGCCTTGCCTGTGCAGTCTCCACCTCTGGGAACTCTGCAGCCAACACTGTAAATGTGCCCTTGCTCAGACTCACCCCGGATTAAGGAGTTACTTCTCCCAGGAGGCTTGACATCCTCATGTGTGGGTGGCCAGTGGCCCATGGGAGTGCAAATGTCAAAGCGTCTCATCTTGGGGCCTGACTCTGAAGCTGTGACATCCCCCGCCCCCACAGAGCCCTGGGACATAAGCCACGGCACTGTCTCATGGTTTTTCCCCTTCTCCACCGGGCTCCTCACTCTGTACGGGCATTTCTTAAAGAGAACACCTTCAGTTAGTTCCCTGCCAGCTCTGCTCTTCAGTGTGTTTCTCTGCTCAGCAGCTGTGCCCTTCCTCAGTGAACATGAACTTCACAAGAGCAGCAGCTGGAGGGGTCTCACTCGCCGCTGTGCTTCTTTCACCTGGTGCTTGGCACGTGGTTATTACCAACAGATGAGATGGCACTGAAAGAATATGCAAATTCCAGCTATGCCTCTCCTGTTTTCTCTAATCTATGTGTTAGTCCTGACTGGTGGGTATTGTTTCTCTTACGAATGGGTACGTGAGACACCATGCTTTGGTTCAAGGGCTTGTTCAGGTGATGCAGGAAGGCAGTGCTTCGACTGCTGCTACCCTATTCACGCTCTGACCCCAAGGAAAGACCCAGCATTGCCTGGACAGCCTCAACTTCCATTTGGGCTGGAGCTTCTCCTTGAATCAGGCTAGGATGAGCCTCGAGGATGACGGGAAGGCACGTAGCCCAGAGAATTGAGTCAGACGCACTGTGGAGTCAGACGTGACTTGTGGCCCTTTCCCAAGTCCGGCCTGTGCCGCCTTTCCGGGGTATCTCCAGGTATCTCACTCTCTGACTTGTCAAGCTGAATGTGGATGGCAGACATTGCCTCGCTGTCTCCACCTCTGGGAATTCTTCAGCCAATAGAAGTACTCTAGGCCACTCTAGAACAGAATTTCACACCAAGTACCAGCCAGATCCAGAGCAGAGGAAGTGTCCTGCCCATGCCTCTGCGCTTCTTCCTGAATCTCTGCTCTCAAGCAATATCTTTTTTTAGGGTACCTGAAACACCACTGTCCCCTTTAAGGGACACCTCCCACTCCTGTAGGACTATTGAGACTTTTTTCATAGTATTCAGTACAATTCCAAAAGCTATTATTCACTCTTAAATAATTCTCTTCACTCCTCCAGCAATGAATCTATGGGCGCTGACCCCCAGCTCTTTAATTTCACATTAGAAACTGTCTGTGAAGGTTAGTAATGTGTTCTTAGCCATGACCACCTTCCTACAGATGCATGAACTGAAATGGATACAGTGAGTGTTTTATAGTTTGATCCTGAGGATAAGATGAACCCACATGAGCCAGCTCATGGTGGTGACAAATTAAACTGATGGAGCACAGGGAGTTACACGTGATGCAGAGGGCCGCAGCACTCCTACCGGGGCCTCCCAAAGTGGACGCAATGTCAGCTGCCCCTAGCTGAGTCTGGGAAATCAAAAAAGTGCTGCATGGCCTCCGGGAGCTGGTACACTTGGCAGGGATGGGCATAGGATTACAAGGACAGTTTCCAGGGGGAGCTCCACGGGTGGGGATGGGGTGGAAGGAAGGAGGAGGCTTTCCTGGTTTCTTCCCGCTGCTTGGCTTAGTTCTTCATAAGATGTATAATAATTTTGTACATTAAACCTTTTTTCCTTTGTTAGCCTTCTCTTCTTTCACCTCCCCTTTCTATTCATCTAATCCTTTTTTTCCCTCCCCCTTTCCTTTAAAATTGAGATTTGGTCCATTGGAGACACATACTCTACTTTTTGAGGAATGGTGTTTTGTAGAAAAGAAAAGGGCTCCTACATCACAAGCACCTAGGTGCAAACAGTCTTGTGGAGTCCTGTGTCCTCTTCTGCAGAAGCGAGGGCACAAATCTTTCTCATTAATTTATTTGTAGGAATAAATAATATGATATAAATCAAGTACCTGACATGGAGATGGTTATCAGTGTTTCTTTATTCCCTATTTCCTTTCTCCTTGTTTCTGAAGTACAAGGTATGTAGTAGTTATAAAAGGGATTCTTACTGAGTATTTAGAGCTCAACTTAGTACAACCTCAAGTTCATGGAATGGCTGAGATTGTCAATGAAAATCATTATACATCTTCCATGCCAGGCACAGGGATCAGGAAATTCACAACTGGTAACACTCTAGCATACTTAAATACCTAAAGTAGATATTATTTTTAAATTTATTTATTTTTATTATCTTTAGACATTATTTTTCATTACCCCCAATAATATCTTTACCATGTACTGTACCTCATTTTACAGATTGTGGATTAGAAGGGCTGAGTAATAAAGTGGTCACAGAGCAGAATTGTGACAACAGAACAAGATCTCCAAACTGCTAGGGGTGACAGCAGAATCGATTACCTATGATCTCCAGTAGTCTCAGAAATAGGATAAAGTCTAGCAAATGGAAGGTCATGTGCTTCCCAAGCTCAAAGTGAAATCATCTATCTTAAAAGCAAATGTGATTATACAAAATTAGAAGGTAAGAACAAGAGCAACATTGTTCTCATAAGAAAGGACAAATATGAAGGGATAAAGGTATGGAAAAGTTAGGGGCCTGGGAGGAAAATGGGTCCAGCAGGACCATTAAGCAGGCAGAGCCCCTCCCTACAACAGAGGGAAGACTTCATTTCACCGCCCTCCCTCATCGCCCCCTACATTTCTGAATGATGATACAGACTGGCTCACCTTTGTATTGGGAGATCAATACACATCACAGAATCATTCTTGCACTTTGCCATAATTTTCCAACTTTTACCAAGAACTACTGTGGCAAAATTTCACTTAATGATATCCTGGGTAGTCCTGCTAAATTCTGTTGGAGTAGGTGATTAGCTTATATTTTTCAGTTTTTCCTATTCCTAAAATAACTTACAAAAGTCTCAATTGGACTCAGTTGATTCTGTAGGCCTGCCTTTCCCCTTTTTTCTATTAATATAGTAGCAATCTTTCCAACTGCCCCATTCAGAGGCTTGCTTAATGGCACGGTGAGGGGCGAATGATTTCTCTTACTTTTTTAAAAAAACATTTATTCTCTAGTTTGGCCTCAGAACTTGACAGCTCCAAAAGTGTGATTGTCTTTCTTTCTTCCCACTGCCCCCCACTGACTCAGGCTGCCTTAAGGGCGGGTCTGGTAATGTAGGTGGATGTGGGGCTCGAACTCGTGGTATTCTGTGCCTGACTACATTTGTGTGAGCAGGGGCTTAAATGACTGAGCTAATGGACAGGCCCCCTACAGCTCCAAAAGTGAAAGAAGAAAATATTGCACCGATGCTCTGACCTTCAATAATTGCATTTATTTAGTCATTCCTGGTTCCAGATATCTGGAGGCCTGCCTAGACTCCAGGCAAATGCTCGAGGATGCTTCTTTTAAAAATTTTTATGTTAATAAAAGGTTCAAAAGCATTTACTTATTTATTTGTTTGGTGCAGGGTCTCACTATGCAGCTCAGACTCACAGTGATCTTCCTGTCTCGGTCTTCCTAGTGCTGAGATTACAGGTGTGCAACACCATGCCTGGTTTTGGTGGCCAGTTTGACACCTGGGGCCATTACAGCAGGCAGTACTGGGGACTAAACCCGGGACCTTGCATTTGCCAGGCAGGTGCTTAGACCACTGAGCTATCTCCCCAGCACTCGAGGACGTTTCTTTATGGCATCACAGCACCACATAGAATTTTTAAATGTCTGTGGTTCTGATTTATACCTTAATAATGGCTAAATGAGTGAATCTTTCACATTGCAGGTTTAACTCTCCAAGTATGATTAAACAAAACCATTACAATGATGTTTGTTCCAACAGGTAAGTGCTTTGGCTGCAGCGTGAGAACGTGTAGCTTAAAATATTATGCCTTTCTCTGTTTCCCCTTTAGGCAGTTTATAAAAAGGGGAAAGCTCCTCCGCGGGGGGGCGGTTCTTTTCACGGGCTGCTTGTGAGAGCGCTTCCCTCACTGCCAGCGCTCACAAGCGAGCCGGCATATTGACTTAGCTCCTGAAGGATGGAGGTCGAATGTCCACTGCCGACATCAGACCCAGCTGCTTGAAATGTGGGCACAGCTGCAATCGTGAGACGAGAAAAAATCTCACCACTGCTGCTGTTCTATGGCGAGCAACGAGAGAATGCCGCCTCCCCAGGATACACTCATTCGTGTCCCTTTAACCACCAGCTCAGATTTCAATAGAACTTAAGCTCAGGAATCTGGAGGCAGATGCAAAAATGTGCCTATGATTTTGAAATTGTGGTCTATGGTAGATCTTAGGATATGCTTTTTATTATTATTATATGACATGGAGTTTTTAAGGCACTATCTGGAGGAACCCATTCACTCGGATAAGGAGGCTCCTGTTACTGTAGGTGGCTGTCATTAGAGGCTCCATAGCTGTGTGTCCTGCCTCTGGATGACCCTGTCCTTCAGGGAGGCTTTGCTTCACCTTGTTCTGGTCCTCCTGGGCCCAGAGCTCAGGAGACAAAGGTGCGTAAAGTGGAACAAGGGAGACAGTGGGACAGGTCCAGACAGTGCTGGGGTAGACCCACACAGAGGGCAGAGTCCCTGCACAAACCCGGAGGCCCACACTCCAAGCGGCTTCTAACTTCTTTAACATCCTGCATTGCAGTACTTGATGCAAACATAACCATTTTGGTTTTATTTTAAAAAATTTAAAACTAATTTATTGATTTGTTTGGTACAGGGTCTCACCACACAGCTCAGACTCACAGTGATCCCTCTGTCTCAGCCTGTCGAGTGCTGGGATTGCAGGCATGCGCCTTCACACCCTACGTCCATGGATGTGGTGCTTCGGGGTTCTGTGGGCGGCATGGTAGGCAGTAGCAGGGATTGAACCTCAGTCCTTGCACTTGCCAGGCAGGCACTTAGACTGCTGAGCTACCTTCCCAGCTGCAAACATGACAATTTTTTAAATATAAAATAAAGTTTATTGAAAAGCAGCCCTACTTCCATTTCATGGTGACAAAAATAAAAAAAAAACAACAATTTCAAGAGTACTAAAATATGAAATAGTGATAAATTTCACCACAAAATTTAAAAGGCCTATATATAGAAGATGTTATAGAGAAACTGAAGATTTCAATAAACATTTTAAGGTGAAACACTTGAAAATAGCTGTTTTCAAAAATTGATCAAATAATTTACTGAAAATTCCAGTTTTTTTAATTGGCAGACTTTTCTAAAATTAATATGAAAAATCTAGAGCCAGGGAGATGGCTCAGTGGAATAAGTGCTTCCCTGGCAAGCACAAGGGCGTGAGTTCAATTCCCAGTTCCACAAAAAAAAAAAAAAAAAAAAAAAAGAAAGAAAGAAAAGAAAATCTAAAAGATTCAAAATCATTAAAACAATTTTAAAAAGGAAGAAAAAGTTTGAAAGGCAAACGCATTATTTCCAGAATTAATGCACATTTATAATATCTTATTTAAGTGTTCAGCTTCTCACACTAGAGGAATAATATGATGCCTACACCTATGGGTCTGATTTAATTTCATTTATGAGCATGGACTTGAGTTGTATTCATTTACCAATAAAAATCTCCAGTTTATCCTTTTCTGTGTCTCAGTAATCTTCCATTGTATAAAAAGACCACACCCTTTTTTATCCGTTCCTTGGTTGATGGACATGTGGATTGTTTCCTAGATTTTGCTATTACAAATTACGCTACTGTAAACATGGGTGCACGTATATCCCTGTGATACGGTGTTTTCAGTTTTTCTGGAAAAATATACAGAAAAGGAACAGCTGGATCAAATGGGGCCTCTAATCCTATTTTTTTCTTTTAGAAATCTCTGAACTGATTCCCATAGTGGTTGCATCTGTCTACACCCCACCAAGGGTGGAGAAAGCCTCCTTTTCCCCCACAGCCCCTCCAGCATTTTTTATTAGTTGATTTCTTGATAATAAGCACCTTTTCCTATGTGAGATGAAATCTCAGTGTTATTTTAATTTGCATCTCTCAAATGAACCATGATACCATTTCTTCATATATGTGTTTGCTGTTTGTATTTCTTCATCTAAGAGGTATATATTCATCAGATGCCCAGTTTTTGGATTGGCTCACTAACTTTGGGAGGTCTTATTATTATTATTTTTTTTTTTTGAGTTTTTTATATGGTCTTGATAGTAATCCTTTGTCTGAGGAGCAGCTGGCAAATATTTTTTTTTCCCATATTGTGGGTTATTCTTCACTCTGCTGGTGGTTTTTCTTTTCTATGCAAAAGCTTTTTAATAAGATGAGATTCCAGTTGTTGATTCTTTGTGGTAGTTTTTGTGTGAGCAGGGTTTTATTCATAGTCTTTGCCTATGTCATTGTCTTCAAGAATTTTACCTATTTTTATCTTCCAGAAGATTTAACGTTTCTGTTTTAGTATTTAGATCTTTGATCCATTCTAAATTTAGTTTATTGCATGGTGAAAAAGATATGGGTCCAGTTTTAGTCTTCATGTGCAGAGCCAGTTTCCCCAGCACCATTGATTAGAGAGGCTCTCTTTCTTCCAGTGAACTTGTTTGGCCCCTTTATCAAAAATAAAGTGGCTGAGTGTGCCTGGAGTTGTCCTGCATCTTTGAATCTGTTCCACCGAGCCTTGGATCTATTTTTTTTTTCCAGTGCCGTGCTGATTTTATTACACCAGCTTTGTAGTATAATTCAAGTCAAGAATTGTGATGCCCCCTGCTTTGCCTTTGTTATCCAGAATTGCCTTTGCTATTCTAGGTCTCTTCTGGTTGCAAATTAATTTTAGTGTTGTTTCTCACAGAATTAGAGGAAACATGACTATCTTGAGGTAAGAAAATGTAGATATTTCCGTAACATATAAAGTACAAATAGCTATGTAAATGAGGGGGCCACAGTCTCTTCTGCTTTAGCCTTCTCACTCTCCTCTTTCTCATTTGCAAAGAAATAGAGGAAGAAGCAAACACCCCATGCTCATGTTGGAAGTGCAGTTTCTCCAGCTCCACACTGCTAGGGTCTGTCTAAGAGCTGTCTCTCAAAACAAACACAATGTAAATTCACCATAATCCAAAGTGAAAAGTACCTGTGATGACACTATTTTAATACATGTTGAGTGATTCAGGAAGTTCATGGCTCCTTGTCTCAGTCTTTAAGACTTGCTGAGTTGATTTTTCATAATTTCCATGGAGATTTCCTTCTAACGATCCATCTTCATTACTTTTGCTCACTGAATACACTCTGCTAAAAAGTAAGTTTGGCGAATAAATAAGTCTTTAAAAAATTTCTTTTTTAAAGGCAACAGTTTTTTAAAAAATGTATTTAGTACAGGGTCTACTGGATCTCACTACACATAGCAGACTCATAGTGATCCTTCTGTTTTCAGTCTCTCAAGAGCTGGGATTATAGGTGCACACCTCCACGCCCAGCCTCAATCAGTGTGCCCCACGGGTGGGGCCAGCACAGCACACCAGGGATTGAACCCTGGTTCATGTGCCTGCCTGAGCAGGTGCTTTAATCCACTGAGCTATCTGGCCAACCCTTTAAATTTTTTAAAAAAAGAAACTCAAGACAGTAAAAAGTGGGAGTATCTACCAGGGCATGCTTCTCATGCCGTGGACTGAGAGGTCACAATGAACTCACAAGGAGGCCTCGCAAGTTTTGGGATTTTTAAGGATAGTACAGCAATAAGTGACTTCCATAAAGTATCAGACCATTATTTCAGGTAGCTGATGGTGTCAGCCTCAGACTGTGCAATGCTTTGTGAAGAAGATGTAAAGTTACCAGCTGCACCCACCATAGCCTAACCTGTTACTCTGTCTGTAGAGCAGTGTTCAACAGGGAAGGGGAAGCAGTCTGGCCACTCCAAGGTCTGAGAGGGTATGCAATGGCCAGAGACACATGCATCTCATTCATTAAAAACCTTGATTCAAAGTAAAACAAGTTTATCATTTTTCTTCACATATTTTTCAAATAAAGTTGTCTAGACTGAATTAATAAATGGAACTGCTGGGTATTTCTTTCTACCCTAAGGACACTGAATGAGTTAGCAAGAGAGTAAAAGGGCCACAAACAGAAGACACTTGGGGAGCCTTTGGACTGAGTGATCTGAGAGATAAATAAGTATTTGAGCACAAGAGAAAGTGAAGAACGTAAAGTGATGTGGAAGATGAAAGAAATCAAGAGGGAGGTGGCAGTAGGTATGGAAATGCTGGAGGATGCCTGAGGTGGGAGTCTTTAAGGCGACATTTTGACATGGGTAATGATATTGAGAAGGGCTCGTGGAAGGACACCTGTAGAAGCCACCACTATGGTACCAGAGTTTTGTGATAAGAAATCAGTGAATGGTCCATCAGTTTATACCAGGGGGCTGTAAGCTCAAATCTACCTGCCCTTCTGTCTGTTAGTGACTCTAAGGTTTGTGTCTAGACATCCTCTTAAAGACAAAAGAAGTCATGGGAGGGCGCGCTTTTCAGAGGTAGCTGAATCTAACGTGTGCAATGCTGGAATTAAGGGTTCTGGAATAAGGGAGAGTGATTGCCAAATCGGTGCACTGAACACAGTGGCACTGCCCTAATCCCAATAGACGTTAGGGGCAGAATCTTGTTTGTTGCCTCTACTGTCTTCTGTTGTCATGTGCCAACCTGCCTTGAAGTCACCTGGTTATGACTGAAAACTGCTAAAATCTACGAGCTAAGGACTCTTTCCTCTCTTTAATTTTAATTTTGGGAGCATTGGGTATTTTGTATCAACAATGAGAAAAGTAACTAAGACAGTGATGGTTGTTGGAGGATGGAGAAGCTGCTTGTGGACTCGATGGCGAGAAGGAGGGTTTTAGTTGTTTTGTGCCAGCATGGATATCCCCCACGTCTCTTTCCAAGTTGTGTGCTTCTTCTGGTTGGAGTTGCGTTCTGCAAGGGAGACTCTGAGTTTAACCCCAAAGATTATTTTCTGGGTGATCTGGCACCTTCTTCATGTGTCTTTTATTTATTTATTTATTTATTTATTTTTTGTAGAACTGGGGATTGAACTTGGGGCCTTGAAATTGCCAGGGAAGCATTTATTCCATCTCCCCAGCCCCACATATCTCTTCTTGGAAAGGTGGTTCCAAACCACCATAAGTAGTCTGTTTCCAGCTGTCTTTTCCTGAAAGACAACTTCGGACTGTGTGATTTGAGTTGATGTCCAGGTGTGTTCCAAGCATGAGCTAATTGCAGTAGTGACATGTCAGGTCATCCCCCCTTCTGCCTCGTAGACCCTTCTTCCTGCGACCACATGCTGGATTGGCCCACCCGCAAGCATGCTGAGCCACGACTGAGTTGGGGCATGGTGGTGCACACCTGTAATCCCAGCACTGGGAGGCTTGAAAACAGGAGTATCACTAGAAGTCTGAGCTGTGCAGTGAGACCCCATGCAAAATACATTAAAAAAAAAAAGCCTTCTCAATTCAGAACTTTAGGCAGCCAAGACTTAACCAATGGTGACACATAAGACAATACCTATGTACCTTCCTGTTTTGTTTTTGTTTTTTTATTTTGCTTTTTTGCAGAACCAGGGATTGAGATCAGGCCCTTGTGCTTGCCAGGGAAGCACTTATTCCATTGCGCCATCTCCCCAGCCCCTCCTTCTTATTTTAAAAATTCAAAGTTTCTCCCTCCATCAGGACTACTTCAGTACCTGCATATAATTCTATTCTGTCCACACAGATTTATGCTCAAATAATAAGAGGAAGCCACTGCAGGAGACCAGCCCTGTCTTCAGGTTTATCCCAAGCCTCGGACCTATTCCCTGCCTGCCAGGATAGATTCTGTTGCCTCTTTCTCCATGGTTCCTTGAAATCCCCTTAACTGGCAGTTGGTGTTTCATCTTCTCCTTTCTGCTCTGTACACCTGATGGCCCTGAGACTTACTGCACTGCTTTGGATCTCAGCGGCCCCCAGGATATACCTGTGTGCTCCCACTTCTCTAAGGCCCCAGGTAGGAGGAGGTACACACTCCTGAAGCCACCCTAAGTCCTGCCTGCTACCCTGGATGCTACTTCAGGAAGATGGCTTGGATCAGACAGACCCTCATGTTCTCAAATTTGAGAGAATTCATCAGACTATTTGAGCTCCACTGATAGGCTTATGTGTTATGTTAGAGTGGATGGATTTTATTCTTATCACCTTCATATTGGTGGGACAAAATTCCTAACATCCATCCATAGCTTTAAAGAGGCTCAGAGGTTTTGGTCCATAGTTGGTTATGTCCAAGGAAGAATCAGCGTGGCTGAGGAGAATGGCAGATGGAAGGCTGTTCACACCAGGGAAGCTGGGGACCAGAAGGGTGGAGATAGGGAGAGAGATGCAACCTCGCAGGTCACACTCACAGGGGCTACATCCTGGCCTGTCCCACTCAGGCTACATCCTAGCAGTAATTTAGCTATGGATTCGTCATTGCATCAACTTACTAATGAGTATAACACCCCATGATCCAATGACTTCTCAAAACCCCATCTTTGAACAAGTGCAACTTCAGGGGGAACATTCTGGATCTAAACTGTAGCAGTAAGCAATTAGTGCTGAGGTCGCAGATTGAAGAGGGTGCTTCTGGGAAAGCACCTGATGTTTTAGCTGTCTGATCTTTTAAAAATTAAACTTTAATTCATTTATAATACTCAAGGTTGAACCCAGGGTCTTCACTGGAGGGGCACATCCAGTCCTCTTCAATCTTTATCTTGAGATAGGATCTTGCTAAGTCACTAAGTTGCCCAAGGCTGGACTCAAATTTGCAATCATCTGACCCCAGACTCCCAGGGTGCTGGTGGCAGAGGCACTGCACCATCATGCCAGGTGAACTGTCTGCTGCCTTAATTACAAGCCAGATGTATAGCTGGGTTCTGTGGTTGTACAATACTGCAATATCATCCCTAGCCAGATGCTAGAGAAATTTAGCATCTACCTCAAAAAAAGACATTACCTTTCCCTACTCTGCATTGGTCAGATTTTGTCAGTGTTATATTTCACAGTTTTGAGAGTTAATTTTAAAATAGACAACATTCTATTTACTCTTTGACCAAACTTTAGGCTCTTCTGAGCCCTACACTTTGGCTTTGCCGCCCATCCTATCTTTGCCTCCATAGCCCAGATGTGAACCTCCCCAGCCCAGCTAGTAAGAAAGACTCTTGACATTCGGATATCTGATCTGGTCTGCCTTCAGCATAAACCCTGCAATCCTGAACCCTGAGATATGACTCCTTTTTAAATTTCCCATCTGTGCACACCCTGGCTCTGCTTGTAGATCAATCCTCTGCCGTACCTTCTGAGCCTGATCTTTGTCCTTTATTGCAACACCCCATAGTAGTCAGCTTCCCATTTGCTCAGACATAATACCCAACAGTCACAACTGAGAGGGTGAGAGGCTGAATTCGGCCCACAGCTTTTGAGGCTTCCACGGCTGGCTGGTTCCAGGGATGTTAGGGCAGATCGGTTCAGTGAAACATGCTGCTTAGTCCATGGTGGCCAGCAAGGAAGGCAGGGAGCAGCAATAGAGGGGAAGGGGCACGAGACAGGAGGTGATACCCAAGGTGGCCTCCATGACCCGCCCAGTCACACCCACAGTGCTACAGGTGATTCCCAAACTAATCACGTGGACATAAAATCAGTCTTAACTGTCACAACCCCTACTGCAATCATCTTCAACAAAGCTTCTTTTACTGTGCATGCTTAGAATATGATGCTTCATATTCTGCAACTTTTTTGGGCACATATAGAAGAAATGTCTGTCTCTGAATTTGGTTGGTGCTGATAGAACAAAGATTGCCTTTGAGAAGTTTGGCTTGTTGAGTGCACAGATTTATCAGGAATCACAGAGCGCTGACCGTGTCATGAGCAGCTGCACCACTGAAGTTGCCACCTCCCCCCCCCCCCCCCGACCAGGCTCCTGTTTATATAGGACTCTAAGTTACACAGCGAAACACAGAAGCAAGAACTCATGGGAAGA
>PVKA01034677.1:0-23268 GCA_004027165.1 Ctenomys sociabilis | reverse complement strand
AAAAAAAAAAAAAAAAAAAAAAAAAAAAAAAAAAAAAAAAAAAGAATGATCACCTTAAGACTTACATGTATGCAAACCAACAATAACATTTGAAGAAAGCCCTTTAAGAAATGAAGCAAGCATACAAGCCTAGGACATGAGTTATTTACCACAGTTTAAATAATCTGCATATATCTTTTAAAAACATAGCATACTTCAACACAAATAGCAACAAACCACAGCCTGCAAAGATATCTGATATTATAGAATTAGGTGTTTCCTTTGGCATGATAGCTTTGCTAAGTTAGAATGGCTATGCTAGGCAAAACCCTAAGGATCACAGAGATAAATCAAATAAAAATAAGGCAAAAATTATGTTTAAAAAAAGCCAAAACAGCTGGGGATAGCTCAGCTGTACAGCACCTGCCTTGCAAGTGTAAGGTCCTGAATTCCTAATTCCTATGCTCAATTCCCAACACACACCACACACCACACACAACACACACACACACACACACACACGGGGGGGGGGGGCAAGCTGAGTGATGGAATTCTTCCTACATTTATGATGCTTTCAAAAAAAGGCCAGCAAGTGCTTGTAATGTAACCAATTTATTCAGATACATTTAGTGAGACTAAAAGAATATAATTTTCAGACCAATAATTGGTGACAGCCAATTGAAAAAGTACACTATATAATTCCCCCCTACTGTTTCTAAAGCTTTGTTTAAACTGAGAATCAGCAAAATTCTAGCTGATGGTTCAGTGAATGTGGGAATTAAAAAGCTCCCAGCTCATCACAGGAGTCCAGCACTGATGGGGAGAAAAGCAATGGCAGGTCTGTGGTGCATGAACTTATCTATACTCAAAAGTTTTGGGCACACATTAGCTTCTCTGCTCTGATTTGTATAAATGCAGACAGGAGAAAAACGATTCAACATTTCCGTAAGAGTCATAGTTGAATAAAAACTTGCAAGTGTGCTTATGTTGCCATAAACAGGGTTTTACATGGAACTCAAGCATCCTAGTGATTGTAAGGCTCCTCCATCCCTGCCTGGCCTAGAGGTAATATGATGTCTTTGGGCTGTGGTTAAAGTCCAAATGCCACCAAAAGTCCTCTCTTGCTCATTCAAGTTTATTTCAAAAAGAGCCTCATGCAGATCCCAGATCAGTAGAAAAGACCAACAGGTCTAGGTTCTGGTGTGCAGTTTTTTCTCCTTGCCTTATTATGTACACCTTGTGTCTTCTGTCCTGTGAAAACTGGGAAATAAGGGCTGGCCAAATAGCTCATTGGATTAAAGCACCTGTTTAGATAGTCACAGGGGCTGGGAGTTCGATCTCAGCCTGGTGTGTGGGCTGTGTGTGTGTGGGTGTCCCTTGGGGCATGTTGAGACTGGGCATGGTGGCATGGGCCTGTAATCTCAGCACTTGGAAGGCTGAAAACAAGAGGATCACTATGAATCTGATCTATGCAGTGAGACCCTGTATACCCTGTCCTAAATCACACACACACACACACACACACACACAAAACAGAAACATTCCCTGGGAGGTAGCTTGCATAATTTGGAAGAAGCCCAGGAGATGGCTCAGTGGAATAAGCACTTCCTTGGCGAGTGCAAGGGCCTGGGTTCAATCCCAGGTTCCACAAAAAAATAAAATAAAAAATTAGCCGGGCGTGGCGGCGCAGGCCTGTAATCCCAGCACTTGGGAGGCTGAGACTGGAGGATTGTTGTGAGTTCGAGACCAGCCTGAGCTACAAAGTGAGCTTAAGGTCAGCCTGAACTGCATAGTGAGACCCTGTCTCAAAAAGACAAAAAAAAAAAAAAAAAAAAAAAGGAAGAAAATGAAAAGAGCAAAAATGGAGCATCAAAATGATCAACATAAAGGGAAGCAAAGGTAACTAAGGAGAAAGAAATGGTTATTTTGGTGGTACCAGGGATCAAACTCAGGACCTTGTACGTGCCAGGCACATAATACTGCACTGAGCAAGGTATCATTTTCTTAGGATAACAGAGATATGATTTCTGAAGCCCAACTACTGTTTATCTCCTCCATGTTTCTCATCTGTAACACCTCTAGGTATCAGAGAAGTGAGAAGGGGAAAGGGGGCCAGCCTCTTCACTTTCAAGGAATTTAGTGAGCAGTTTATTTAGTATAAGGATAACCAAAGGGAAGGAAAAGTAGCTCTGAAAGAGCAAGTCAAGTTTTCACTACTTGGCTAGGGATGTAGCTTAATGGTAAGAGTACATGTTTAGCATACACAAGGCCCTTGGTTCAATCTCCAGCACTCCAGGAAAAAAAAAAAAAAGAAAGAGCTAAAAAGGTTTACAGTACTTAAGATTATCTCACCAATCTGCAAGGTGCATTACGATTTGCTAACAGCACCAAGCATTACTCTGGGAGGCTGAGGGAGGAGGACTGCCTGTGGGCTCAAGGCCAGCCTGGGCTATTTGGTTAGTTCAAGGCCAACCTGTACTATGTTGTTTTTTTTTTTTTTTTTTTTTTTTTTGTCTTTTTGAGACAGGGTCTCACTATGCAGTTCAGGCTGGCCTTAAGCTCACTTTGTAGCTCAAGCTGGTCTTGAACTCACAACAATCCTCCTGCCTCAGCCTCCCAAGTGCTGGGATTACAGGCATGCGCCACCACGCCCGGCTACTATGTTTTTGTTTTTTAAAGCTAACTGAATTCAACAACAGCTCTATGCAGCAGTCAAATTCCTTCTTGCTGATGGTTCAAAAATCAATGATTTTCATAAATGAGTGTCTACTGTATTCCATGGCTTTTGTTTCTCACATCAATATGCTAAATCCTTATCTCTGTTCTCATTTTTTGAGACTTAGATTTAGAAATAACCTTATGTACAAAGGATGAGGATTTTGATATTTGGAAATAGTAGGCAGAAAAAGGAGTCAATTTCTTATTCTTATTAATTGCTTTCAAGTCATGGGAAAAGCAGCTAGTGATCTGTGCATACATCCATGGCATAGTGACAAATTTGCAATACTAAACTGTCTTTCTACTTTTTTTTTTTTGGTCTTTTTGAGACAGGGTTTCAATATGCAGTTCAGGCTGTCCCTGAACTCACTTTGTAGCCTAGGCTAACCCTGAACTTACAGTGGTCCTTCTGACTCAACCTTCCAAGCACAGCACTGGGATTACAGACATATACTACCACACCCAGCCTAAAGTGCCTTTCTAAAATTTGGTCTGGAACTTGTATCTGTCTTTTTTTTTTTTTTTTTTGAGACAGGGTCTCACTGTGCAGTTCAGGCTGGCCTTAAGCTCACTTTGTAGCTCAGGCTGGTCTCGAACTCACAACAATCCTCTTACCTCAGCCTCCCGAGTGCTGGGATTACAGGCATGCACCACCATGCCCGGCTGGAACTTGTATCTGATACAGTGTATTCTTCTTTAAGGAAACTAGCAAGGGGACAGCCATCTTCCTGTCCTGTGTTTCTTATAAGGCTACCTGTGCTCTTCTAAGTATCACTCTTTGAGTAGCAATGCAACTGACCATGTTGTATTCCCTGGAGCTCAAAGTCAAAGAACTAGGGGCCAGGGAGATAGCTCAGTAGAATAAGCGCTTCCCTGGCAAGTGCAAGAGCCTGAGTTCATCCCCGGTTCTAAAAAAAAAAAAAAAAAAAAAAAAAAAAAAAAAAAAAAAAAACATAGCCGGGCATGGTGGCGCATGCCTGTAATCCCAGCACTCGGGAGGCTGAGGCAGGAGGATTGTTGTGAGTTCGAGACCAGCCTGAGCTACAAAGTGAGCTTAAGGCCAGCCTGAACTGCATAGTGAGACCCTGTCTCAAAAAGACAAAAAATTAAAAAAAAATAAAAATAAAAATAAAAAAATAAAAACCCTCAAAGGACCACATGGAGGGTGGGAAACATAGGTACCTGTGCTACATTACCAGAGTAAGGGCCATTAGAAGCCCAATATTTTACCAAGTGTGGCCTACATACTTAAGCACACATCCAGGAATTGTTGTGCATGTGTTCTGGGTGGGACAAGAAATTCAGAGATGAATTTCAACATTCTTACATTTTGAGATAGATAAGTCTTCCTATGTAGTACAGGCTGGCCCCAAATTCATGATGATCCTCCTGCTTTGGACTCCAGTGTGATAGAATTACAGGTGTGCACCACAAGGCCTAGCTAAGATGTACTTATTTCTAATAAAGGCAAAACATCTGCATTTCGAGGTAGCAAAAATCCTCTTTGGAATATCAAAGCTGATTTTCTTTTTATGAACTATACAAAACTTCAGGTAAATATTTTCTATACTATTTACTACTATCTAGGTTTACATAAAGATACACATAAGCAGGTGAGCATGCAGCAGTGTATAAAAACTTATTTTTAATGGGGCTCAAAAGCACATTAATTGATCCATAGTTATTTCTACCCCAAGCTGTTAACAATCAAACCAAAGGGGGATGAGGAGATGGCTCAGTAGAGTAAGTGCTTCCCTGGCAAGCACAAGGGCCTCCTGAGTTCAATCCCCGGTTCCACCAAATACATAATAAATAAATAAATAAATAAATAAATAAATAAATAAATAAATGCATTAAAAAAAAAAAAAAATCAGCCGGGTGTGGTGGCCCATGCTTGTAATCCCAGCACTCGGGAGGTTGAGGCAGGAGGATTGTTGTGAGTTTGAGACCAGCCTGAGCTACAAAGTGAGCTTAAGGCCAGCCTGACCTGCATAGTGAGACCCTGTCTCAAAAAGACAAAAAATAAAAATTAAAAAAAAAAAAAAAAAAATCAAACCAAAGCAATTTAATTTTTTTCTTGGGCCAGGGATGTAACCTAGTGGTAGAGCATCTGTCTACATAAGTTTTGGGCTTGATTTTCAGCTTTGCAAAAGAGACTCCAAAGCCCCTTTCTTTAGTAGAGGCCTCCAAGCGTAAGTGCCTATATACAGAATTTTCTACTGTGGCTCCTGACTATTGAGTGGGCATCCTGCTCCAAAAGCGCGTGGTGGTTTTTTGTTGTTTTTGGCAGTACTGGGGAATGAACTCAGGACCCTGCACTTGCCAGGCAGACACTTATTCTAAGCTATCTCTCCAGCCCCTGGTGGTTTTTTAATATGTACTTCCTGTCTCAAACTCTCTATATTAACTTCCAGGCATAGATTTCTTTGCTAGAAAGATTCAACTGGAAAAATTGAAATAGTAACATGCCAAACCATACAGTAAGATGCTTTTCACTGACATGTACCATCTTAACTGGACCTCATAGACGAAACCCTTTACTCATAGATAATTTAGGCATATTATATTAAAACTGTGCTTAGCTCAACTATATTTTCTAGGCATAAGTTTAAAAAATATAGGCAGCAAAAAAGGAACCCCACTCACAAATCATATATATCTGACAAAGTATATCTAGTTTTACCCGTCAATAATTAAAAAAAAAACTCAAATAACTAAAAAGTAGAGGATCTGTGGGCTGGGGATATAGTTCAGTGGCACAATGCCTGCCTGGCAAGTGTGAGGTAATGAATTTGAGTCCCAGTACCAAAAACAAAAAGAGAAAAATAAGTGTGTGCTACCAAAAATGGGAGGATCTGAATACACATTCCTCCAACAACAAAAAAATACAAATAACTGGAGCTGGGGAGATTGCTCAGTGGAATAAGTGCTTCCCTGGCAAGCGCAAGGGCTTGAGTTCAATCCCTGGTTCCACGAAAGGAAAAAAACACACAAAAAAAGTAACTACCAAATATATATGAAAGATGCTTAATATCACAACCACAGTGAGATCACACTTCATGCCTGTTAACATAGCTTTAGTCAAGACAGATAGCAAATGTTAAGAATGTGGAGAAAGCGCTTGCCTGACAAGCGCAAGGGGCTGAGTTCGATCCCCAGTTCAAGGATGTGGAGAAAGTATATGAAGCCCTCATATACTGCTAGTGGGAAAGTAAAAACATATAGTCACTTTGAAAAAAGCCTGACAATTCCTTCCATAGGTTAAACAGAAGAGTTACCATGTGACCCAGCAATCCCACCACTAGGTATACATTCAAGAAAAATGAAAACTTTCATCAATGCAAAAACCTGCATCCAAATGTTCACAGCACTGTTGTTCAATTATTCCACTGATCTGTCGACTGACAGACAAATGGATAGTTAATATACTCATACAATGCAATATTGTTCAACTGTGAAGAGGAATAAAGTACTAATAACTGCTAAAAAGCTCAACCTTGAAAATATTCACAGCCCCTTTGAATAATTTCACATATCACTTATACTCTTACCAGAGGATAACAAAAATCAGTTTTATTCAACACATTGTATTGACTACTACTACTTGAATTCTCTTTCAGTTCAAGTTAAGACAACTTATTGGACATTCCTCTAACATGATTTGTTTTGGAGAGGAGGAAGATACAGAATCTCACTATGTAATTCAGACTGGGCTTAAGCTCCTTAGTGGTACAATTAAGGCATGCACCACCATCTGAGACTTTAACGAAAGAACAATCAACCAAATAACTCTGCACAGTGACCTGTAGAGTTGCTCAAAAGGCTACAATCCCAGTTATAGTATGTAGGTGCCTGAGATATGGTTATTGCCAAGCCAGCCTAGGCAATTTATTGGGATCTTATCTCAAAATAAAAAAGGTGCTGGGTGTGGTGGCACATACCTGTGATCCTAGCACTCAGGAAGCTGAGGCATGAAGACTGCCACAAATTCAAAGCAGCCTGGACTACATAGCCAGACTGTCTCAGAGCTGTCCCCCAAAATAAAAAATAATTAAAATAAAACGGGGGGGCAGGGATATAGCTCAGTGGTACAACACTTGCCTGACACATTTGAAGTTCTAAGTTCAATTCCTAGTATAAAATAAGTGATAGGAACATTGCTCAATGTACCATACCCCAGGTACAATCTACAACATTACACAAAGTACACATATAAAAAACCACTTCTGAAGGTACAGAATTTAAAAGACAAGTATGAATCTCACCCTTAGATTCAAATGAAAGTAGTATATGCAAATACATATTTTGCATATCTATACACAAGTTATTTACAAAGACCAAAATCTGCCCTAATGTATTAGTAAAAGTATTTTTTTCTTTTGTCTTTTTTGAGACAGGGTCTCACTATGCAGTTCAGGCTGGCCTTAAGCTCACTTTGTAGCTCAGGCTGGTCTCGAACTCACAACAATCCTCCTGCCTCAGCCTCCCAAGTGCTGGGATTACAGGCCTGTGCCACCACGCCCGGCAGAGCCTTAAGGAATAGTAGGAGATTGATGAGATTATAACTACACCATGCAGCCGGGCATGGTGGCGCATGCCTGTAATCCCAGCACTCGGGAGGCTGAGGCAGGAGGATTGTTGTGAGTTCGAGACCAGCCTAAGCTACAAAGTGAGCTTAAGGCCAGCCTGAACTGCATAGTGAGACCCTGTCTCAAAAAGACAAAAAAAAAAAAAAAAAAAAACAAAAAAACTACACCATGCCTTTCACTGAATATGTTAATTAACTTTGGGACAGGCTCCAATGAAAATTTTCCCACAATGGTATCCATCATTAAATACCTGCCTAAAGTTACACAAAAACTGCCATCTTTTTCAATCCCCGGTTCCGCCAAAAATAAAAAATAAAAAAATGTCACCTTTTAGGAGGATTATTTCCTTTTCAACATTTACTGTTTCTTTTCTTTTTTCTCCGTTTGGGTGTGTATTTTGTTGAATGTACATGAACAAGTATTGACATCAAAGTTTTCATATACGCTTACAGGTGATGAAAGATGTGAAATTTTCACAAATTTTCCAAATAGGCTTACACAAACAGAGCTATTCTCCATTGATTTCTTTTTTGTGGTTAACTAAAAAAAAAAAAGGTCCATTAAATGCTTCCTTGCTTATATACATGGGGATCCTCCCCAATGTGCAATCTGTATATAAACTGAGGACTCACTCACTACCAAATCTTTTTCCCCATAGCCTTAAGTTGGTCTAAGTTTAATTTCACATATTTAATAATCTTTTTTTTTTTTGTCTTTTTGAGACAGGGTCTCACTATGCAGTTCAGGCTGGCCTTAAGCTCACTTTGTAGCTCAGGCTGGTCTCGAACTCACGACAATCCTCCTGCCTCAGCCTCCCGAGTGCTGGGATTACAGGCATGCGCCACCACGCCCGGCCTATATTTAATAATCTTGGTGTGTAGTAAACGCCCTGTCACAATGACTGCACATTTAATGATTCTCCCCAGTGTAACTGCTTTCATAACATATATAGCTTGAATTTACACTGAATTCTTTTCTATACTGCTTGCTTCCATATGGTTTCTACCTAGTATGTAGTTAAAAATATGGAACACTTCACAAATTTGCATGTCATCCTTACGCATGGGGCCATGCTAATCTTCTCTGTATTGTTCCAATTTTAGTATATGTGCTGCTGAAGCGAGCACTCAACATTTAGTATTTCTAATATTTCCTTTCTCTAACCAAGTCATTTGGGCCACCAACATACCATATTTATTTATTTTTTTAAAGGCAAATCTCAGTATTTTGCTTTGGTTGTCCTTCAACTTCTGATACCAACTGATCTTTTCTGTCTCAGCCTCTGGAGCAGCTGGGACCACAGGCACATGTATGTACGCACATATGTATGTATGCATATGAGTACAAGCACTTCCTTGCGTGCTTGATTTATCTATTTGAACTCAGTGATCCTCCTGCCTCAGCCTCCAGAGTGTTGGCCATCACGCCTGGCTTGTCTGCTTGTTTTTTTTTTTTTTTTTTTTTTTTTGCAGAAGCGGGGATTGTACTCAGGCCCTTGAGCTTGCGAGGGAAGCACTTATTCCACGCTTGTTTCTGAGACAAACTTTTACTGTGCAGTCCAGGCTGGCCTGGAATATTTTTATCTTCCTACCTCAGCCTTCTAGGTGCTTTAACAATGATGCTTTTTTTTTTTTTTTTAATGATGCTCTTTATCTTTGAAATAAAACACATTTCTCAGAAGAATCAGCCCCATGTTTAACTTAAGTATGTGCTTATTTGGGTGTGGTGGCATGTGCCCATAACCCTAGTACCATGGGAGGCTAGGGCAAGAGGATGGCAAGTTTGAGCCCAGCATGGGCAACTTTGTGATTCTGCAGGATCATGGGTCAACACAAAGAGAAAAAAGCAAAGCAAAGCAAAGGGGATGTAGCTTAGTGGGAAGACTCTGGTTCAATTCTAATACTAGAAAAAAAAAAAAAAAAAAGGCATACCATTAAAAAACAATACAGGGCATCTAGGTTCCAATGGAATATAGCAAATGCAAAACAAACAAGTCCCCCAAGTACCAGGACTGCAGGCATATGCTACCCAAATCTACTTGTTATATATAATATGTTCATTTTACTATTATTGAGAAGGGTGAGAGAAAAAGATTTCAGATGTTTCAACCCCAATTCTTCAGTACCACGCTTTTTTTTTTTTTCCTGCAGAACCAGGGATTGAAATCAGGCCCTTGCGATTGTCAGGGAAGCGCTTATTCCATTGAGCCATCTATCTCCCTGGCCCCAGGACCACGTTCCTAAACATTTAAAAACAGTCATAAAAAAGTCGTAAGATGTTAAATATGTATTCACTCATTATGTCTTATTATTAGTCTAATGAGGAGTAAAGACACAAGAAAATCATCTTCTTACATGTTCAAACAGCAAAGACTTCCTGTAGAAGAGCTATTGGCTGCTATTCTATGTGTGAAACCTTTGTCATGACTCACTGAAAATTAAGTATGCAAAACTCAAGTTGAGCTTAGTTTTTGCCTGTACAGAGACCTTTTTACTCTCATTCTTCGAAAACCTCATTTTGGATCTTGCTGCCAACACCAGAGAGGAAAGCCGGCCAACAATTCCAAATATAACATGCGGAGGCAAATGCTACAGAAATCTGTCTGATGGGAAGGGACCATGCTGAGGTCTGCTGAGGTAGATGCACTTCTCAATCAGACTGTTTTGATTATTTAGAGAAAAATGCCATGAGAAAGCAATATGGGGACACCAGACAGTTTCCTGCCAGCCTCATTTCTGATGCCCTATAGTAGTCAATCAGTGACAACCATCCTTCCCATCTCAAACAAAAGGACAGGTCAGTGACAGCTAAAGACTCATCAAGTATCCTATTCTCCCCCACCCCCTTTTTGAAGCAAGGTTTCACTGTGCAGTTCAGGCTGGCCTTAAATTCACTCTGTAGCCCAGGCTGGCCTCAAACTCACTTCCATCCTCCTGCCTCAATTGTTGGGATTACAGGCTTGCACTACCACCACCTAGCAGTTTCTCAATTTTAATTCTTCAGTGAGGTTATGGTACTCAGCAAAGGATAATTCATTCCCTAATTCAGAGAGTCATAAAAGAAAACCAGAAAATAGGGCTAAGTAGGATGGGTATTCCTCTTAACAGTACTGGCACCCAAAAAAAGACAAGACAAACAAAACAGCTTATTTGACCAGGTACTGCCTCGTGAGTATGTCACTAAGTTTAAGATAAAGTCTGCCTCAGAATCACTTCTAGAACTTCTTACTAGACCCTATTCACAATGAGATAGACTGGCAAGGGATATTAAAGATTGAGGACTCCTGTTACAGAACTTGGAATGGAGAAATATAACAGCACTATAATTACGACCTACAGCATTTGTAAAATTCCAACTTCATTCTTGTATATGAGGGAAATTATTATTAATCTGCCATTAAATAATTCAATCTTAGCTAATTCAAAAGGAATGGGAGAAAAAAATAGAGCTTTACCTTCCAAACTCACTCCCCATATATGGTACAGTTAAGCAACAGTAAGGACACACTTATGAAAAGGCACACAGGAAAGGTTAATTGCTTGATCTTGCTACTCACTGAATTGGTTAATGAAGCACACAAGTAGGGGTGTGTGCCCGTGTGATGCTGGGGATTGAGCTGCCTTTCCAGCTCTTTTTATTTTCAGAAAGGATCTCCTTCAATTGGGCAGGCTGGCCTTGAACTTTTGATCCTCCTGCCTCAGCCTCACCAGTAGCTGAGATTACAGGAGTGAGTGACTATAGTCAGTATTTTACTTTTTGTTAGAAGGAAGAAAAGTGGGATAAACCTTACATACTGAATGAAACTCATCTAGTCAATTCCTATTTAAAAGATTTCCTGAGCCGGGCATGGTAGCGCAGGCCTGTAATCCCAGCACTTGGGAGGCTGAAGCAGGAGGATTGTTGTGAGTTCAAGACCAACCTCAGCTATAAAGTGAGCTTAAGGCCAGCCTGAACTACATAGTGAGACCCTGTCTCAAAAAAAAAAAAAGATTTCCTGCCTTTTCAGTAGAATGTTTTATGAGGTAGATAACTCAGATAAATCAAATACAACATTCAGCCGGGCATGGTGGCGCATGCCTGTAATTCCAGCACTCGGGAGGTCGAGGCAGGAGGATTGATGTGAGTTCGAGACCAGCCTGAGCAACAAAGCGAGTTTAAGGCCAGCCTGAACTGCATAGTGAGACCCTGTCTCAAAAAAAAAAACAAAAAACAAAAAACATTCAGTACCCTGCCCCAGCAGTTCAAAGAGAACTGAAAATGTGAAACAAGCCTCTACCTCATTTACTACAACTCTCAAATCTATTACCAGTTCCCATTCATGGTCTAGGAGAAAAATCAATGAAATGTACAGACTGGGAAAACCCCCCAAATCTCATTAATTGCTTAAGTCCTACCTATCTTTCCAGCTAAAGCAGAAACTTTGTTGCTGCAACTTGATAAGACTTAAGTCTCATTAAAAGTTTAGAGGTTAGATTTTAGTATTTAAAAATCCAATCTCAGGCAAAAATAGCACATTTTTTCAATGCCTCAAGCAAAGGAGATTTTAAAAAGGTATTACAGAACTTATCAAATGTTTACTCAAAGGAATCACCAATTTGGTTAATATCTGTTTCATCCTAGGAGTAAAATACTAGTCCATAGTAAATCAAATCTACAACAGTCTCACTTTTAAATGTATCAAGCAAGCACAATAAAACATGCAGGCAATTGAATATAAGCCACACAGCATGCTCATGAACAAATTCTTCCTGTGCTCAAGAACAGCAAGGACACTTGCCCATGGATATTTTCTTCAGGTGGGTCATATCTCACAGGATGTAAGGACTAAAAACCAGACTTTAGTGCTGATATTAGTCACTTCACAATAAAAAACAAAGGCCAGCAAGCAAAGTTCCCTCTAGGATAATAATTCTGCTCCCTGGAATGTTCTAAGCCAAGATATAGTACCCTCCTATCTTCAGAATGGTAATGGCAGCATCCCACATAACTTCTGACCACTGACTTAATTTGTCAGTATCAGCCATCTGTCTAATATGTGGTCCAAAACCCGTTATTAGCATAAATACAGTAAGCACTAGTCCACAAACTAGGAGAAGGAAAGTGAATAGAACTGTTGAGGCCTTAAAGAAATTTCACGTTTTTTTTTTTTTTTTTTTTTTAATGAAGAGCTAAAAAATGCAACACCAGTAAAAACTAAAACTCATCACAACAAAACAAAAAGGTGGGAACAAACAGAACAGGTAGCAGCTCCTTGGTCTCTCTTCAAACGCCTGCCTAAGTCAACTGTTGCTAACAACAAAGTAAGAACCGCAAGCAAGATGCAATCTGGGATTGCTGCGCGGATTTGGGATTTTTATGGTGAGTAGGTCTGATTTCTCAGTAGAAAATGGAGTTTAAACTCTCTGCCGGATTGTTCTGGGCTGAGCTGTTGAGGAGGATCAAGCAGCGGGTGTTCAACCCAGGTTCCTCCCTCTCTCTCTCTCCTGGGTCTCTCCCCTCCCTTCTCATTCAGTAAGGCGGGGGTGGGGAGGGGAGTGCACGGCTTTTCAGCTCTTAGCTCCTTAAAAAAGCCTTTCCGGAACCACCGCGCATCACCCTGCCCCAGGAGCCAAGAATTTTGCGGCAAAAGGCTTGCCGATCCGGAGCGGAGAAGCGAAATCTGCGCCCAAGGGCAATTTTAATTGTCTAACCTGGCCCGATTTCCTAACAGGCAGCCGCACGGGGAGGGAAAAGGGAGGAGGGAAGCAGCTCCGAGAGGGAACTGGGGGCAAGCAGAGGCAGAGAAAGGGACCAAAGTGGCAAGACCCAGCCCCGGTCCCTGAGGAGATTCTGCAGAAGGGACTCTGGGGCTGCCCCCACCATTCTCTGGGAGATGTCTGCAAATCATATATGCAGCCAAAATGGCGCTGAGAATAAAAATATAATTTAAAGGCAGGTCGCCATATTGTAAACAGAAAGGCAAAGAGGTGGACTCGAGACACCCTCCACGATCCCATCCAGGGCCGCAAGCGCCGGTTCGCAGGGCTCTGGACCAGGGAGGCCGGGAGCTCAGCGCACCCACCCTGAGGAGAGGCCGGCGGTACAAGAGCCCAGAGGGCGGCGGACGCGCGGGCCGCGGAGCGGCACAAGGCCCGGAGCTCCTCCCCTTCCTCCCCCGGCCACCGCCGGCAGCAGTCGGGCGGCTCGGTCCCGGCTCCCCGGCGACTTCTCATCTCAGATGGGGTTCGTCTCATTCCTAACAACTCCCACCCTGGGGTCCGGACCCACTGGCTGCTCCTCCCAGGACAACGGCAAAATCCCGGCAAACATCCGGGGGCGGGGAGGTGCTCTGCTCAGCAGCTGTGGAGTCAGCTAGCGGCTGCAAGCACCCCGTTATTTTCCAGGCAAGGGCTGGCCGAGTGAAAGAACGAGCCGACGCGGGTTCGCCAAGGGGCTCCAAAAGGGTCCCCAGGTCTTACCAGCACTGGAGGTGAAAAGCGGCCGGGCAGTGGTCGCAGCACAGGAGATCTCCACCTTCCTTGCAGCTATCGCAACTGTCGTGGTTGGTGGCCCTGCCGCTTCTCCGAGGCTCCTTCTCGGGCTTCCGACTCCGCTTTTCTGTTTCGTCCGACTTGGGGGGAGCCAGCAGAGCTTGGATTTGCTGCACACACATACAAACGGTGTGTGTGCATACTTGGAGCTCCCGGGCAATCCTTCGCCCCGCCGGCGCAGCTTCTCCGTCACCCACCCTTCTCCCCCCTTTTGTCCTTCTTCCTCCCATCCACACTGCTCCCAGAACCTCTCAGCCCCCAGAACAAGGGGGAGCGCGCCCAAATCGCGTTCCTGTAGCACGACGAGAACAGCTTCTTCCAAATGGGGAGGATCAGGGTAGGGGGATGGGGTGAGGGTGTGCGGTTCCCTTCTCGCCACTTCCTTGTATGGACAGTGGGGGACTCCAAAGCTCGGCTCGGGAGAGGCCCGAAGCCTGGTACCCGGACGTGCTGGGGGAAGCACAAAGGGGCCAACAAGAAGGGGGTGGGGAGGCCCGCCGGTGCAAGGAGATGGAGTGGGCTGGAGCCTCGGGAGAGCGAATCGAGGGCGGCGGGTAGGTGAAACTGCTGCAGACGTCCTCAAAGACTGAGCTCAGGCACCCAAATTGAAAGATGGGAGGAAGACTGGGTAAGGAAGAACCCCCCCTCAATCCCAGGCCCTCTGGCGCTTCGAGTTTGGGGCCGGCTTTGTGGGGCGGAGGGCGGAGGTTCCCTCCCGGCGCTAGGTAAAGGGATGAGGAGGACCACTCTTACCTCCATCAGCCCCCCCGACGTATCCAAGTCGTATACGATCGTCTTGGTCTCCATTTTCTCCCACATTCATCCACCTCCCGGGCTGGGCGCTCTCTGCTCCGGCCCCCCCAACCCCGGGGGGAGGGGGGAAACGGGGGAAGGAGGCGCTCCTGACCCCGGCTCCCCTTCTTTTTTTCCAACACGGGTCCCGACTTCTTCGTCCTGACTCCCCCCCACCCCCCGGCCCCCAGTCCCTGGGACGGCAGCGTCCTTCCCACGGCTGTGAGGGGGGAGAGGCCCCTCAGCCCGGCCAGGAAGCTGGTTGCACAGTGGGTCCCGGCTCCGGGGGTCGGGCCTTGGCGGGGCCTAGTCCCACAGGCTAAAGCCGGTGCTGGCGGCCGCTGGTTCGGCCGGGAAGGCTGGCGGACGCTGCCATCCCGGGGTTGGGGGGATCGGCGGGGGGGTAAGAGGTTAGGTGAGGTTGTGGTACGTGAGGTGACTGGGGGGAGGGTGATGGGGGGTGGTCCCCGGGCTCCGCCTCTCGCCGCCGCCGCCGTCTGCGTCCCGGCTGCCGCGCACTTGGCGCAAACTTACCGCGAGCGCCCGCAAAGCCACCCGCGCAGGCGCCCCGGGATCGCCGCTCGCCGCGCGCAACCGCAGTGACAGCCGGCGGCAGGGCTCCCGCGCAGCCGCGGTGAGAGGGTACCCCCCAGAGCGCAGCCGCGCTGGCATTCGTCTGGAGCGCCGAAGCTCCGCCTCTTTGCCCGGCGCCAGCGTACTGAGCTAAAAGGGCGGGACCAGCGTCCTCGCGCAGGCGCTTGGCAAAGCTCATAGGGGTCATGGCGCAGCCGCAGGAACCCGGGGACTCTTCATCCATTGGTGTTTGTATATAGACCCAGAGGACTCTATTTGCGCGCACGCGTGTTGGGTGTCCCTCCTTCTCGCCCCATCACACAGCCGGCTTCTGCGCAGGCGTATTGACACCTGTAGGGCCTCACAAAAAAAACTGCTTCTTTCGCCATTTTGGTAATGGGATAAGGGATCCAAGCTCTTAGAAGTCCTCAGAAACGATCAGGAAGGACCAAGGTGTGGGGTTGAACGGAGCTGGTAGGCTGTCGGTAACGGCAGTATTCATAAATGTGTTTTACTGGACCATTTGGTTCAACATCAGTGTGGCCGGGCGAGGCCGCCATATTGGTAAAGAGAAAAGCCATTGCGACAAAAAACGACGCTTTTGGTGGTGGGTAGAGTGGCTGGTGTTTCCACTTTCCTCCCGCTCCCGAGAGTTAACTTTAACTGGAGCATGTATGCCTTGAATAGTGAAGGCAAAAGTTCTGCCTACCCGTTATTACCCTCTTGACCAATGTCTGTACGAACCGCTCTTTAAAAGAAATCTAAAGGCCGAGAGATTGAATCTGACAACGCCCAGCTACCTGCCTACCTTGGACTCTAACTCCCAGTTTGCAATGCGTAAGGGAGTTCAAAGGGCGAACGGAAGCGCGTAGCTCCTTGGGAATGACGGGTCCGATGGATTGTGGGAGTCGTAGTTCTGTGTGCATGGACATGGGATGCGCTGTATGATACGATAGACTGGGACTTGAGCTGCGACAGTGAATACTGGGATTTGTAGTCTAACGCCTTCACCTCGAATTCTGGGCGTGGATTCATGCCTGTGTCTTGGTGCCTGTTCCTTTTTAGTGTCATCGTCAGGTACCGCTCAGACTGTAAATGAAGCAATGGAGAAAACTGCATGGCTATGCCCCATACTAGGGATTTAACTGACGTTTACATGTGTCTGTGTCTTGCCCACTTAAGGTTATGCCACATTGCATTTTCAGAGTTGTAGAAGAGGAAAGGATGTATAGGACATCCGACTTAATCTCTTCATTTCCTGATGCAAAGAAGAACATTTGCGTAGGTCATATAGTGAAAGAATTATCACAGGCTGGTTACTGTCTATTGACGAAAAAGGTTGCTGTTCCTTCTTTTTGGACGATACAGAAGAGGAATTAGGTAGGATAAGGTTACCAGTGTGTGCACTCTTGGTTTGGTTTTCTGATTTGTTCACTTTTTTTATGACTGTTTTGGCCCCAGTAGATTGTAGTCGGTTATAAGCTAGAGATGTGACCTTCAGGGAAGCTGCACTGAGCTAAATTGCTTGTAAGGAAGAAGCTAGAGATTATCCCTTCTGGGGCTGTATTTTATGCCTCAGGCCCTCAGAAGTTGCAACCTCATGTGCCCTTTCTTATTGGCTTCCTTCCTACTTCTTAGAAACCAGCTGTGCTGTTGTGTCAGCTTGAAGGCATTATGGATCGGAGAAGAAAGCCCTTGGTACATACCCTGTGAGTAAAGCTTTGCTCACAGGGTTGCACTTGAGCTCAGGAACAAGGCGTGGCTAGTGAGGGAAATAAGACTAGGGTCTATTGACAAGTGCCTTGGAAGCTAATCGTACCACACACCGTGCTGCTGGAGCTGGGAGGATGAGGTTAGCTCAGTGAGGAATTGGTGCCACCTTAGAAAGTTCCAGCTCGGAATGTTCAAGAAGTGGGGAGAGCAGGTGGCATACAGATGCCTTTGGAAACGACCTCTAGTGGCTGATTTAGGCACTATGCTCTGACAAAACTGAAGCTGCTGAGTTCCTCAAAGTAGCTTGTGCTAGAGCCAAGGCTGGACAGGAATTGTGGACAATACTTCCCAGCTACAAGACGATAGAAGTAGAAAATACTAATTGCTGTTGATTTTTCTTTGTTTCTTTTTGAGTACTGGGGATAGAATGCAGGGGTGCTATTCCGCTAAACTATATTCCTAATCTTTATTTTTTAAGTTTTGAGACAGCACTTTATTCAGGTATCCAGGCTGTCATCCAACTTGCAATCCTCATTCTTCAGCCTCCTGAGTAGCTAGAATTCCAAGCATACACCACCACACACAGTTTGGTGTTTTAATTGTTATCATCTGGCTTCTGAGTTGCCATAACTGCCTGTTTCCTACCTTCTGATCTTTATCTAGAAAGCATCCACACAGAGTACACCTTTAAACATGGAGCATGTGTTCTTGGCAGATACTTTCATCTTAGAAGTTTCTCGAGAGTCTTAGGGAAAGGCCAGATTTAAGTCGATCCTGCATGGCCACCTTTTCCCAGAGCCCAAAGAAACTTAGGTGCCAAACTCCTAAGCTGCATTGCCCCTGCAGAAGAAAAGAAGAGATGTGGCAGACTTCCTGGGCTTTGTCAGCAGTCCAGTAGCATTGAGAAAGGGCTTGGAAGTGGGCCAGCCTTAGTTCTAGACCTGCCAAAGAGGAGGAAAGGAGGCATTGGGGTGGATGAAGAGTTGGGTTCCTGGGTTCCCACAACCCCATGGCATAAGCCATTGGGACCTTTGTTGCATTAACCCTTTGGGAACAATGGTGCCTGTTCAACAGGCTGTAACTGGTTTTTAAATAAAGTCTAAGGATGATTGATTGGTTCTACATGTCTTCTGGTCCTGAGTTCTATAGCCCATTTATTTATACCTCCCCTCCACAAAAGTAACATTCACTTGGCAATTACTTGATTTTTTTCAAAAACACCATTTTAATAAGGAAACAACAGAAATAAAAGATTGTTCTCTGGCTGGAGCCCAGACCCCATATAATACATTATATGTACAAAGTGGCCTTCAGCCAGCCCTGGGCCATTGCTCTATGCCAAATTCCTGGGTTTTTGGACCTCTGCTCCTCTCCAGAATATACCTGCCCATTCCTCTAATGCCATAGGACAGTGGCAAGAGGGACTAGTGGGAAAGGGAGTGTTTGTAAGAGACAGATAAACATCAGGGAAAGGTCTCCCTCTCATCAGAGTACAGGGCTGCCAGGGAGCAGTGGGGTATCCTGCTTTGGTGTGGATCATGAGTATCCAGTGAAGCCCAGTCCAAGCTTGGGGTAGAGTCCCTGAACCCCCTTAGAGTGCTTTTAAATTATTTCTTCTTCCAGGATGGAGCAGGAGGCAGAAACATTCATTTCTGGGGCTTTCGAGAGCTCTCGGAGGAGCTGATGTTGGCATGCTAGAGCTACCCCAAGGTCACCGTTGAGAGCAGATTTGGTCAGTCGTGATGGTCCCGTGAGGAGCACCATTTTCCACTACCAGCAGCCTGGCTGGAGAGTCTTACATGCCAGTGAAGGACACTGGCTACATGGGAAAAGGTGTACCTGCTGTGCCTATAACTCCCAGGCAGGAGGGCATGGAGGATGGTCAGGAGGATGCTGGTTGTTGATGATGTGCACCAGCTGTGTTTTACTCAGTCAGATGCCCCCTGACTTGGGCCCAAGGATAGACCCTAAATGAGCAGTGGTGCCAAGTAAATAGGCCATGATGGGCACTGCAGGCATAGAAGGGCACAACGTCATGAAGGATAGGTGGCATCTCTTCCCAGGTGGTATATACAAAAGATGGAGGGACAACAGAAAGCCAGGAGCCCTGCTGCTGGGTTGTGATGTAGGGCTGAGTGAGCTTCCCCAGGGTACCCCCACCTAGATGGAGACTTCATATTCTTTCATCTCCTGCAAAAGAAAAAGACTGCTGGGAGTTGGAAACTTGCATAAGATTTGCCAGGCCACAGTTTATCTTCCCAAGGAAAAGGAAAAAGTGAGGCTTTGGTGGGACCCTCAGAGGTATCCACCCAAGGGAGTCCTGGATAGGGTATCAGGGTTGTCATAGGTACTTACTCCAGTCTCATAAGTTGGATTGTCAAATGCTGACTCCACGGTGATGCGATTGTAGGGGCGAGGGCGTGTTCGGGGCAGCTGCAGGGGACTTTTCCCCTGGAGCCTGTGGAGTGGAGAAGGTTGTAAATCAGGAGCATGAGCAGGAGTGTCAGATATGCAGAACAGGAAGAGAAGTCAGACTCACCTGGAGAAGTAGAGGTACACACCTCCCACCAACAGCACCATTGCTACCAGTGGCAGGAAGATGGCAGCTGCAATGTGGGCAGCATCCAGGGTCCTGGAGGTAGCAGGTGCCTTGGCAACTGAAAAATACAGAGGCTGGGATTGGAATGAGGTTCCTGTCACCTGAAGCCCATTTCCCCTCACCTGTGCCCATGGGCAGCCAGATGACAATTTCTTCTAGCTGGCTAGAGTTAGAGAAGGAGTTTTTTGTCCTGGTAGGCCCAGCCCTCTTTCTCTGCCTTCCATCTGCCATGAGAACCCATGACTTGGAAGTTGTGAGAACCAGGTACAGGGAGACCACTTTCTTAGCTCTCAAGAGCAAGAACTCACCATCCAGGCTACGGCCGCTGTAGAACCCATCCAGAGAGGCTGGAACAAGAGGGGAGGGCCAAGGACAGTGGGTGAGCCCAGTAGACCAAACCACTACTACAAGGAACAGAGGTAGTGGGCTTATCATGGGAAGGGTCTATCCAAGGAGAACCTACTCCAGCTTTTGTTTCAATGATGCCATATCAAAAGGTTCTGGCAGAGATGGGAAGACCAAAGGGAACATGAAGGATGGTGGTGGGTGACGGAGGTGGTTCTGGTTCTCAACCCTGGGCATCTGCTATAGCAGCCCACTAGGGTTTTGGGTGGAGTAGGGCACTCACCAGCCCTACAGATGGGTGGAGGGTCACTCCAGTGTGAGGGGTGCCCGGGCACACACTTGATGCTGGCCTGGCCTTTCAGCACATAGCCAGGGGCACATGAGAAGTGGACAGTAGCCCCTGCAGGGTGTAGACGCTTCTCAGGACTGTGAGCACCATTCTTCAGGGCACTGAGGCCATGACATGGCTTGAGCTGTTCCACTGCAAAGAAGGCAAAGCCCAGTGAGTATGCCAGACTCTTAGGGCAGGTAGCATCTTTTATCTTCTGTCATTCATCTGTTACTTACAGAGACATTTGGGGGCCCGGTCACTCCACTTGGGACTGCCAGCCTGGCGGTCATGGCAGGTGAGGATGCCACTTCCTGTCAGCACAAAACCGTGGTCACAAATGTACTGCACGGTGGCCCCCACAGGAAACTTGGGGCTGGATATGAGGCGTCGGCTGTGATCCACATCCCCGGGGTCATGACAGGAAGTCACTAAGAGTAGGAAATGAACAGAAGTAACTCAAGAAGGACTGAGTAAGGGCCAGTCCACCCTGATTTTGTTCAAGACCAGCTAGTTGCTTCACATTATATGGCTCTACTCCCTAATAAAGTGTTTTTACCATTTTCCTGGGTGTCTGCTCTCATTTATTAGAGCTAACAAACCCTTTCCCACTCATTGGGTCAACAGTAGTTGGCTATCTGCCAGGAACAAAATACTTGGGGTACTTGGTTGATAATGCTATGAAAAGGTATCATCTCCAAATGGCCTAGGAAACAGACTCTAAGTTGTGAATGACTTTCAAGGATACCATTAACAGGACAGTTCACTAGACTCTCTCAGAACCCAGGAATGAGGGTTGGAGATTGTGTTGGGCTGGAGAACATGGGGAACAATTACTTACCCCTCTGGCATGAAGGCAGATCCTCACTCCAGCTTAGGTCCCACTGGCACATGAGGACACTGGATCCCACCACCTGGTACCCAGGGTAACACTGGTAAGTGACCACAGTGCCATGTATCAGCTCAGGCTGTGATGGGTTCTTCCAGCCATTGGGGATCTCGGGCAGCTCTGGACATGTGTCATTGCGGGGCACCTCTGTGGACACAGAGGTGGCAAGTTGCAATCTCTGGGCTAATTCCAAGGGATTGTGATAGCACCTTCACCCTGAGGGTACCCTGCCAATTTGTTCTGGGCTCAGACTGACCTGGGTGGGTTAAGAGATTCATTCCTTTAAAGTCAAGGGTCTCTCCTTGACTATCCTAGTATCTCTCTGTCTGTTAGATTTCAGGGTTAGTATCTGGGCTTTGACCTCACTTCTAAAAGTACCTTGGCTGTAATCCCAGCACTCGGGAGGCTGAGGCAGGAGGATTGTTGTGAGTTCGAGATCAGCCTGAGCTACAAAGTGAGCTTAAGGCCAGCCTGAACTGCATAGTGAGACCCTGTCTCAAAAAGACAAAAAAAAAAAAAATAAATAAAAATAAAAGTACCTTGGCAAGTTCCTTAGACCAGAGAGATGGGACTAGGTAGGATAAAGGAAATGATCACTTCTACTAAAGAGACAGATAAAAATAAAAGAAGGTTCTTTAATTTCTTCTTTTGTTTTTTTTTTTTCAATATATTTGGTACAGAGTCTACAGGGTCTCACTACATAGATTGGACTTGTAGTGATTCTCCTGTTTCCAGCCTCCCAAGTGCTGGGATTACAGGTGGGTGTCACCATACCCAGTCTCAATTCCTGTGAACCCTGGGGGTAGGGGTGGGGGTGGCATACATGCTGGAGATCAAACCACAACTGGCCGCTGCCTCTGCCTACAGGAGCTTTAGTCTGCTGAGCTATCTGGCCAGCCCTTAATTTCTTATTTTCATTAGGAAGCTCTGTTGCTGCTTCTTGAAATCTCATGCTGCAATAGAAGGCTCCTTTTCTCTGGTGATACCTAGAGCCTTTCTAAATTTTCCTTATCTGAAAGAGCACTCTAGCTTCTCACTGCCTTGGCCTCTCTGACTTGCCATAGATCGGGGTCTGCATACAGGGTGAGGCAGGGACAAGCTCACCAAAGAAGTGAATAACAAATCCTTGCTGGTAGCCCAGCACTGAAGTCCCGGGGTCTGACTGGAACTGGATGGTGACATCAGCCATGGAGGTAAAGAGCTTAAAGTGGTTACGTGGCCCCGAGTACTGGCCCAGGACCCGGGCTGTCAGGTCATCCCCATCATAGAAGGTAAGTACATCGCCAGGACCTATGCGCAGCCTGTGGAGGAGGATAGTCAGGGCAGGGCAGGCGCAAGGATGCCCTCCTAGCCCCCAAGATGTGACTGGACCTCAAGAGTTGGCTTGGGGGCTGGGGAGATGGCTCAGTAGCATAACCGCTGGCCTGGCAAGCTCAAGGGTCTGAGTTCAATCCCCGGTTCCACCAAAAAAATGAGTTGGCTTGGCCTGACCCCAGTAGGCACTCACACTCGGATGTCCAGCATGATGCGCTTGTCCTCTTCCACATGCACACCCCAGATGCAGTCCTGCCCTCGGCCATAGGGCTCTGGCCAGTTGGGGGAGAGTACCACGCCTGCTGAGTCTGTGATCTCCCCACTGCACACAGCTGGAAGGCAGGAGAGGCCCAAAAGGCATGTCTGCTCTGTGTTCCTTCCTGTGACACGTCCTGGAGCTGCCATTCATTGCAGGGAAATCCCCTCCTCCTCTCAAGGTGAATCACCAATGTCACAGGACCTCTGTAACCACAGGCTTTACGCTGACTTGCTGGTGCCCCCCACACTTGCTGCCCCGAAAAGCTTCTCCATTGGTGTCTACTGACCTCGGCAGGCTGGCTCTGTCTCATTCCATTGTGGGTCATGGGGGTCAACACACTCGATGATGATAGACCCTTGCTCCAGGGTGTATCCAGGGTCGCAGCTGAACTCCACAGTGGTACCCACAGGATATGAGGGTGCGCTGCTGCTGAAGTTGCCATATTTGACAAAGGGCTCATAGCAGTGGCCCTGCTGGAAGGCTGCAAACCACAGGGCCAGCCTGGCTCAGCCTTAACTGGGATAAATACAGAGAGCAGACATCTCCTACTTCCCCCTCTCCAGGGCCTTTCTTTTCCTGAGTACAAACATATGTTAAAGGCTTGGGGCCAAGGATGAGGGACAACAGCGCAGTACATCCA
>PVKA01034676.1:0-23244 GCA_004027165.1 Ctenomys sociabilis | reverse complement strand
ATCCAAGGCCACCCTAGCCCGTGCCCCACAACAGAGACTGGGGCCAAGACGTTGCTGTCCTGGCGCAGACGCTGCAGTGAGGAGTATTACATGAGGCGGGGGTACATCTTGGAAAACAAAACTAAGCCCCAAAAGTAAGGAAGTGTACCAACAAGGGGGGAGAAAGGGTACCCCACAGAATGGGGGAATACGGAAGAAATCAGCTAAGTGAAAGAGAGTCGGATGCCCAAAGCTACAATGATTTACGGAGCACAGTAGTGTAGATTGCAACTCAAACTAAGATTTAGAGTCTACAATGGTGGAATGCACGATTACATGCAGAAGAGGTGAGGCTGCCACAGAGAATGCCAAGTGATTGTATAGTACAGCTCCCCAGGATCAGTGCAGTCCCTGCGCTCTGCAGTCCGGGACTAATAAAAATACTTAATAATCAAAAAGACACACAGACACTCTACTCTCTGCTATGGGTTGTGTAGTAGTGACCACCTTGTCCAACAAAGCTCAGTGTGGAGAGGAGAAAGTAGTTTTACAGCAGATGGAGCCTGTCTTTCCCTCCTCCAGGAGCTCACCATAAGCAGGCCCATGTCGCTCTGATGTTACCCTGAATCCTTCATTTGGTGTTAGAGATGACACGTCCCTTCTGTGAAAGTCCTCTGCAGAACCGGTAATCCTAGTTTCACCATCAGAAAAATACCACGCAAATTCCAATTCTGGCAAATCCTTGAAAGTATCTGACCAACTGTCATCAAAGCCGTCGAGGTCATCAAAGAGAAGGAAAGTCTGAAAATGTTCCCCAGCCTGGGAAATCCTAAGGGAACCTGAAGTGCAAATGTAGGGAATTATCCAGAAGGGGACTTTGGGACAAAGTGCATTAAGTCAGAAGTAAAGAAAGCTGAAGTTATGAACTTTTGTTTTTAATAAAATATCAAGACTGGTTGCTTGTGCCACATAAACTGCTGATGTGAGATGGTAAGGAATGACGGCCTGGGAACTGGGTTTATGGAAATTCTTTGTATCATCTTTATTTTTTTTTTTTTTTATTTTTTGTCTTTTTGTCTTTTTGAGACAGGGTCTCACTATGCAGTTCAGTCTGGCCTTAAGCTCACTTTGTAGCTCAGGCTGGTCTCGAACTCACAACAATCCTCCTGCCTCAGCCTCCCGAGTGCTGGGATTACAGGCATGCGCCACCATGCCCGGCTTTGTATCATCTTTAAAAAATAATTTTTTTTTGTAAATCCAAAACTGTTCTTAAAGTTATCTTTAAGAGAGGTAAATAAGAGGGATGAGGGTTGGCATTTTAAAAATGGCTTTACTGTAAGGGCCTGCTAGATAAGAAAACCATTGCCGGAGGAAACAATGTGGGTATTTGGATTAAGACCACGTGGAACCTAGGGATGTGCTGACAAAGGCCAGACAGGCTCGCTGCTCTGGAGAAAGAATGGCAGAAGAGGAATGAGGGTTGAAGCTACTAATGGCCAGTAGAGTCAGCAGGGCCTTCTGGTCACAGTAGGCTTTAAATTTTATGTTTATCTGGAAGATTTTGGAGACTTTTTAGCAGAAAAGCAACATGATGTGCCCTGCACCCCCATCCCCTGTTGTGTAAATTTAGGAGTAAAGATGGAAGCCTTTGAACAGATTAGGCAGCCTGGACAACTGTGTGTCAGCTTACCTCCAGCAGAGTTTCCATTTGGTTCAACATTGCTCTCTGAGTAGGCCTAGGAAGGTGCTTCTGGGTATTATTAACAGTTGAGTAGGAGGCTAAGTCAAATAGTTTCCCCTTCTCAATATCCAAAAGGGGCACGGGGCTCATCCAACCCAGTAAAAGCCTGAGTAGCAGAATGAGGCGGGGTAAGGAAGCATTCCTCCTTCTGCCTGATTAGCTCTGAACAACTCTTCAGCCCTGTCATATCTTTGTACTTGGACTCAGACTAGAACTCACACTGGGTCTCCAGCCGGCTGCCTGTGCATCTTGGGACTTCTCAGCCTCCGTCACTGTAGGTGCCCATTCCTTGTGATACATGCTGCATGTATGTTAGACATCTTCCACCCTGTTTTTCTGTTTCTCTGTAGAATTTTGACTAATAGAATAGCAGCGAGGATGGCAGAATATTCATGTTCCACACACATCCACAAGCAAAGACTGACAGGCATCACTGATGGAAGGGAGGGAGAAATGGCAGTCATTGTGCAAGGTTTTACCCAGAGTAACTAAATAAAAGCCACTCCTTATTCTGGGGTGGGAAACTCTCTGAGAAGTAAGAATATATATGGTAGGGTGGGGCCTCTAGTGACTCTCATATTTTGACAGTTTCTGTTTTTAGTTGTTGTCAAAAGGGCAGCTGGTTTGGTCAGTCTGGGATACTGATATAAATTTGGAATTGTCCAGCACACAGATGGTGTGCAACTAAAATTGGTATGTTTGAAGCCTGAGCCCCCAGAGCAGTCTACAGTCCAGAGGCCAGGAAGACCAAAGAATAAAGAAAGGAGATCAAGGAGGTGTGCTTAGTGAGGTAAGAGGTGAAACAAGAGAGAATGAGGCCAAGTGAAAACAAGTTTCAAGCAAGAATTTGCTGGGTTTGGTAATCTATCTCATTCTTGGAGGCTGAGGCAGGAGGATCCCAGACTGGGCTCCAGCCTGGAAAACTAGGCAAAACCCTGCCTCAAAATAACCCAAGGGCCGGGGGTGTAGTGTAGTTCCAAGGCTTTATCTTTAGAACTGAAAGGAAAAAAAAGAAAGGCAAGAAGGGAGGAAGAAAGAGGGAGAAAAAAACAATTGTTCTATTAAATGCTCTTAAAGTATGAAAAATCAGAGCTGAATATGGAACAGCTGGCTTATCAAATTTCTAAGGGATGAGACAACGCAGGGGACAAGGGCAAGTGACACTCTCCCTGGAAAGAGGTTCTTCAGCAGCTGAGCAGAGCTGGCTGCAGTGCACACTGCGCAGGGCAGATTCAGCGGCAGGGCCAGCGAGCTGCACCAGGGCGCAGACTCTCGTTCTGTGGAGGCAGCAGCCTATTTCTTCAGTAGGATATGGATCCAGGCCTCTCACCCAGAGTGAGGAGTGGGGAGGACTTCTGAAAAGTGAGGAAAAGCGCGAGATCATTTTCTAGGGCGGTGGGAAAGCAAATGGACTTTGAAAAGGGATGGATTGTTGGACATCAACAAAGAGCCGCGGGAGGGCAAGGGTGTGCATCCAACTCAGAGCAGCTGGGCTGGCCTGCTGTGTGCTCTCAGCAGCCTCGCTTGCACACAGGGGTGAAAATAAAACTTGGGAGAGTCTAGAAGGGCAATGTTGAACCTTGCAGAGCTTTCAGTGCTGCGAGCAGCTGCTGACCTATAAGAACCAACGTGTCAGGCTGATGTGCAGGCTGACACGGAAGAGGAAGACTGAGAAAACGACTCTATCCCCAGGCCTGGCGTTCCGGCCCTGCTCCAGGGGCACGCTGAGATGGCAATTGAGACTGGGCGTGGTGGTGCACGCCTGTAATCCCAGCTGTAAACACTATGAGTCCAATCCAGTAGTGAGACCCTGAACACCCTGTAGACCCTTCCGTAAAATACAAAGAGAGATAGAGATAGAGAGACAGAGAGAGAGAGCGAGAGACAGAGACAGAGACAGAGACAGAGACAGAGACAGAGACAGAGAGAGAAAACAACTCTAATAAGTGTTTGTACCTTGGCCTGCTAAGAGAGGACATGAATGACAGCTTGGATCCAAAGGCAAAGTTATGAGAGGGTGATAGACTGCACATGCCGGGGGATGAAGAAACTGACGCAGTTGCAGGGAGAGATTTTGTTGGGAAAATGGGAAAGGGCTGTTGCTGAGGGACAGTCTGAGCTGCAGAAGTGACAGCATATGGGATGGCGATGGCCGAGTCTAGAGTATGGCCGACCAGACCGGAATTCCTTTCTGTGAGCTCTCGGCCCACCCACTGCCAGGGCCCCAGGGTGGTCCTTGTAAGCTATTCTTGCAGGTCAGCTTCCACCTCGAGCCTGGTTGTACTCTTAGAGAGATGGGGATTTGCAGGGACCTTTGGCAAAGCCCAGATAAAGGAAGGTCAGCCCATGGAGAAAGTTACCGCAGCTTGAGGGTGCCTCAGTGGCACCACCTGGACACGCCTGGCTTTCCTAATTTTGAGGACAGAAAAGCCCCTGACACTCTGGGGTGGAAGTTTATTTAACCCAAGTGTCCTCCTGTGTGGCATTCGGCAACCCCAAAGCTCTCCTCCCCTCCCCTCCTCCTTCTCTTCTCTTCTCTCTTCCATACCTGTGGCAGCCGTCAATCCTCTCCTCCCTCAGTAGCTCATATAGGCGGCATCATAGAATACGCATCCTCTTGCCACTGCCTTACATAATATAATGCCTTCACTCTTTGTGCACATTATACCACGTGTCAGAATTTCTTTTTAAATATTATAAATATTGTAAATATTATAATATTTAACAAATATTGTGATGACAGTATTATACTGTTATCATTATAATAATTTATTATAATGATATTCTACTTTTTAAATATTATAATAGTATTTTAAATATTACAGTGATAATTACAATATTATTGTTTAAATATAATGCTGATTATAATATTATCATTTTGAATATTCTAATGATAATGTTCTACTGTCTGTATATATCAGATTTCATGTATCCACCCATCTGTCAGTGGATGCTTGTGGTACTTTCACCCTTCAGCTGCTGTAAACAATGTTGCGAAGAACTTGGGGGCAAAGCATCTCTCTGCTTTCATTTCTCCTGAGTATACACCCAGAGATGAAATATATAGTGATTATATGTATACCTTTTCATAACATCATCAAAGATTTTCCACTGCACTAATATGCATTCACACCAGCAGGGCACAAGGACCCCAGCTTCTCCACCCACCTCTAACACTTGTTCATTTCATAGCCTGTCTTCCGTTTCTCCCCTTTGATATCTTGCAGGGCACACAATGTCATGAGAAAACCATGAACGCCTGTTATTAGCACTGTCGAAGGTAGAAATGAGGTTAAATGAAGCAGCTGCAGCCCAGCACATCCCCGCTCACACACCTTGTCCTTGATCTGCACTGTGCCTTAGCAAAGCCACAGGAGGCTAATGAAAATTCATTAACATTAAACAAATTTAAAATTCAGCCCCCAGTCTCATTAGCAGCACTTCAAGTGCTTAATACTCCGGGTCCTAAGCGGCTCCCCTGTGGACAGCGGGACATTTATTCTATTGCAGACTGTTCTTTGGTGATTGAACCAGGGACGCTGACTACCTTGGCTCACAAATAATACTTGAGCCTGGCGTAGTGGCGCATGCCTGTAATCCCAGCACTTGGGAGGCTGAGGCAGGAGGATTGTTGTGGGTTCGAGACCAGCCTGAGCTATAAAGTGAGCTTAAGGCCAGCCTGAACTGCATAGTGAGACCCTGTCTCAAAAAGACAAAAAAATTAAAAAAAAAAAAAAAACTTGAATAAGCTTTTCCAGAGCTGGCTAGATTAAGATCTAGGTTGAAGATCTTTCTTTGGGGTGTGGGGAAAACTGGCTGCTCAAAACTCTATGGTACTTTTGCACATTTATGCCCACACTGCAGGCTTTCCCATTTAAATATTATACTTTGACACACAGAAGTCCTGTGGCTCTGGGTGACAGTCTTCATGGATGCAAGCCTGATCTAAAGCTTTCCCTGCCTCATTTGACTCACCTCTTGGACTCTAGGTTTCAAATAGACAGCAGTGTGTACACTGCTCCACTGGTTTCGCAGTACCCAGCCCCAGGGAGACACTTAACAGATACTTGTTGAAAGAGAAGTAAATGCGGGGACCTAAGATGCCAGGCTGAGAGGGCCTTAAGATAGATAGGCCCAGGAGGAGTGAGATTTAGGGGCCTCTTCTAGCTCTCCTAATAGCAAATATGTTTCTTTTATTTTTACAGGACATAGAAAATTCTATTTATTTTTGCGGAACTGGGAATTGAACTCAGGCCCTTGCGCTTGCCAGGGAAGCGCTTACTCCACTGAGCCATCTCCCCAGCCCCCTGGACATAGAATTTTAAACTGTTATGTTCTGCGGTGATGCTCTTTTCCCCGAGCTCAAAACAAACAAATAACTTAAAACTTAATTCTGTAAGGATCTTGTCTAGCATATTGTTATAAAGCTACAACTCTTATAAACACTTGTCAACCATGACTACCATGAGAAAAAGAAATCTTGGGCTTTTATAATGTCAGCAGGCAGCACCGCTTCTCCTCTAGATCTGCCCCCCACACACACCAGTCTGCCGCCTATCTCCGGGGAAGGGATGTTACCACGGTTTCTACGGTTTCTACGGCAGGCCCCTGGGCCCTGCGGTTTCCCTTGGGCTTGGCCAGAGAAACCTCAGGCAAGAAAGGTGAAGAGGAGCCAGGCCCGGTAGCTCCTGCCTGTAATCCCAGCACTCAGGAGACTGAGGCAAGAGAATCGCTGTGAGTTTGAGGCCAGTCTGGGCATGCATGATATGCAAGGCAGCCTGAGTTTACAAAGTAAGAGCCTGCCTCAAAAATAAATAAATAAATAAATAAATAAATAAATAAATAAATAAATAGAAGAAGAAAAGGGAATTTACTCCAAACAGAAACACATGGTTCCTCTCAGGTGATCTTTCTTTCAGTACCAGGCATTGAACTCAGGACCCTGCGCTTGCCAGGCAAGCACTACATTCTATTGAGCTATCTCCCCAGCCCTTCCAGGTGATCTTTCTACATGGCTCTTCATCTTAGTTCCAGGTACTTCTCTGTACCCATGATTCTGAGCATAAGGTTCTGCTTCCATATGGCCCACTTTGTCCATATTTTTATAATAGGCACTTTATATTATAAAGCTTGCCTGAATTGTCCTAACTGATGCCATCATTTCTCTTTAGGGTCCTAACTGATAGGACATTCTTAATCAGTAGCAACATTATAGTCCCTGAATCTCACATCTGAAGAATGTATAACCACAATCTTTACAAAAAGTATCCTCTGCTATTATTACATATTTAGTTCAATCTGTGGGTCAGCTTTAAGAAGCAACCCTATTATTTATCATTTATTTTTATCCAATACAAGCAGACTAGAAAAGTATTCTTAGATCCACAGGCAAAACACTGTAGTGTGTTACACACTATAATATTCATTTAATTCTCATCACAAATTTTGGAAGTGTGTACAGCTCAGCCTCATTTCACAGAGGAGTAAACTGAGCCTTAAAGTGTCTTGTCCACCTACCAAGCACCATCAAACAAAAGACCCTAGATTTAAATCCTAGGGTCTGGCACAAAAGTCCCTGTTTTAATCCATTAAGAAAGAATCCAAAAACAATATCAAAGGCCACAGAAGAAACAAAACATAAGAACTTCCCAAACAAATGATTTCCTTTATCTTGTTATCTACATAGAAACACAATGTGAAACTCAAAGTGAGCTTAGGAAATTTGCCTTAAAAAAGACAAAAAAGGCAATGTACAGTATAACACAGAAAAGTACATTTCTTCTTGTGCTATGCACATTTATTTTTCATACACGACACATGAAGAGGGTTATGAAATGAAAGACAGAGATTGTGTTTATGTGGTTTTAAACTTCATCTCTGCCTACAGTGCTGGAAATGACACTGTTGTACTTCTAGTGCAAATTTCAATTAAGTAAAACACTCTGTTCATCCAGGGTATGTGAATGCTGAGGGTGAGGTTTTATGTTTTGGCTGCTCTATGCATTCAAATAGCACGAGAGTTCTCTCTGATAGAATTAGTTTTAAGAATATCTGATCATAGTTGATTTGCTTAATGGTTCTTGATGGAAACCTATTGTTCTGCAACTACGATTTTGCATAACAAGTTGCTTAAGTATTTTAAAGTGAGACTCTTACTCAATACTCATTTCTTGTAACTTCTTGTTTTGTTTTTGCACCCTGCCTCCTAGGCAGAACTATAGAAGTGAAACAGAAAATCATAAAAAATGTAGCCAATAAGCCAAGACTTGTACAAAAAAAAAAGCATTCACCCTTCAGTCTTTCAATATTGACTTGGAATTGGAATAATTAAGTTAATTCTCAGTAGCTGTCACTGTCACAAATAGGTTAAACATGTTTACATTCATCTGTCTTGCATTGAGATACACTTGCAATACCTAGTTAGAAAGGTAGGCTTTGAGACAGACGCCAAAAAGCCTTACTTTGGGGTTGAGACCCGAGTTTCCCCTCTTCCTGCTCCTCCTCTCCATCCATGTCACTTCCTTGCTGTCGAGCCGAATCCCTCCTACTTTCCCAGGCACACACTGCTTAGACGGGAGATGTCTTCTCTACTGGTGACTTGTACTTTCTCAGAGTCCACAGGCTGCAGCGCATCCTTCCGCAACCCTAAAAAACTTAAAAGTACATTAGTGAGACCACAAAAATAGAAATGTTTCAAAAGAGGAATTGGTTAAAAGGAACATTAAGGAAAACAGATGGCAGCCAGTCACGAACTCACACACTCAAGGAGAGCATCTTCCCTAGAGGAGTTACCTGACTGAGGACCTTCTGGCCTTCTTGGAGAGACCTTAAGGAGCAGAGGGGTGGTTCTTAGAGGAGAGGAGGGCTCTGTGCTCGGGGCTGCGCAGCCTTGCACCACGAGCCCTGGGTGTTGAAAGCAGCCTGCTCCAGTGGATTGCTTTCAACGTGATGAATTCAGTGCTGCAAGCTGACAATGGACAAAGGTGATTAGGAAACAGAAACTTTGGCCACAGTTCTGCATCCCTGGTCACAAAAAATAGTTTACAAAGTAAATGCTCCCATGCAAATCAGAATTCAGCTCAGGTTATGTGGTCTCTGTGCATAACTTCTTCACGCCTATTTCTTTTTTTTTTTTTTTTTTTTTTGCCTTTTTGAGACAGGGTCTCACTATGCAGTTCAGGCTGGCCTTAAGCTCACTTCATAGCTCAGGCTGGTCTCGAACTCACAACAATCCTCCTGCCTCAGCCTCCTGAGTGCTGGGATTACAGGCATGCGCCACCATGCCCGGCTCTTAAACGCCTATTTCTTCTACAGGGCTGGTGCAGCACCTCTCCAACAGGATCAATGAGTGGACTCTTTAAAGGAAAGAAATACGGCACCGTGTGTCGAGCACTATGCCTACTATTCTGTTACTTGAATAACCTTAAGTGTGATAAATTCCTTTTGATTACACAGCCTTTTAAGAAACTGTAGGATCGAGCCTGGGGAGATAGCTCAATAGAGTAAACCTGGCAAGCATAGGGTCCCGAGTTCAAATCCCCAGTACCACAAAAAGAAAGAAAGAAACTAAGATACAGATCAACCCACACATTAAAACTATGGAATTTGTAACATTCAAATGAACTGTGTCGCCTTAATGTCACTTTGGCAACATAAAACCACCAAGTTTTGTTCATAGAATAAAGAAAACTGCATCTGGTGTTTTATTTTACAACTATTCTCTACCTGGGCCTCTTTATTCTGAACACAGCAGGCACTCATTTGAGTGATTCCTCATTCACACTATTATGATTTTTTTCTTTTAAACAATATATTCATCCTGACTCATCCATCCATGATTCATCGATGCATCAATCACTCTAAAAGTGTCCCTAAAATAAAATGCCAGTGTGTGAATTTATTCTCATGAAAGTATCTTTGCTGAGCAGTTATGATCATATCTTGCACTAATTAACCGAAGCAGCGAGTGCTTCCCCTCTCTGCCCACATATGGCATGGCGAGCACAGCATAAAGAGTGCTACAGCGCGGAGGGCAGAGGCTTCCGATTTGCCAGGTGCCTGTCCTGCTGGGTGATGACGGCTCAGCTCTCCTCCCACTTATGCTACAGATCACCTGCCACCACGTGAGCTTTACCTGGGGTCAGGTTTGGCTTCGTTGCCACACAGTTGTCAACCAGATGCCAGTGGTGAGACCACGTATTCACAGAATTGACTGTGCCTGAAATCCTGAAATGAAGTTGTTGATACTGCCATCAAAATGAAAGTTCAGTTCGGTACACCAGCTGAACCTCTGCAAACACCAAAACTAACTGGAAACATGAGCTTATCTTATGGCTCAGCTGTATAGGAATGATGGTACAAAAGAAGGAGACGGTGACAGATGCCTGAGTTCTTAGCCTGCTGTTCCAGACCCACCATGTTCCAACCCCACCGCATCTGTCAGGGACAGAGGATGCCCTAGCCGTTAGGAGTGTTTGCTGTGGAACTAGGCTGCCCCAGTGCTGCCCTTAATCCCTTCTCTCTGGAGAGACTGGATGCCCAGCTCCTAGAAACTCAGTCAGCAGGTGGCATCCTCCTGTCAGCACCTCCAGTCTGTCTCTGCTGTAGACAGAGCTGTTTGCCCAGAGGCTATGCTGACCCCTAGGCAGCCTGTGTCTCCAATGGGCAGAAAAGCTAGGCTAGTTCAGCCTTTTGCATCCTAATTTGATAAGCACAGTTCCCAACAGAATCAGCTGAGTCAGCTGAAGCTTTGTCAGACCTGCACCACACTTTGACTTCTTCTTTTGTTCTGCCCTGCTCCCAATGCCCTCCTGAGTACGGACCCCTAAGGGACCCCCCTACTCCAAGTACTGTGTCTGCAAACGTTTCTGGAGGAGTGAATCTGTGATGCCACTTACTATGGCTTCTATAGAGGCGTCCCCTTGAAGCCTCAGGAGATCAGAGGTGGGACCTTTGGAAAATGATCTGTTCATAGGAGATTTCCGAACAACCTTCTCTTAGGAGATGGGCCCTTAGTGGAAGACACAGTCACTGCTGGAGTGACCAGAAGATTTTATCTCCCTTCCCAGCTCCTCCCTTCATCCCCTGTGTCTTGTTTGCCATGCCCGAGTGGCTCTCATCGTCCGTGCCTCTCTGAGTGCAACCCCACCTTGGAGTCAACAGACTGGAGCCTGAAACCTCTGCAAGCTGTGAGCCAAAATAAACATCTCCTCCTTTAAGTAGTGGGTGTCGTATAGTATGTCTCAGGAATGGGAAAGTCTAGTGCCTAGACACCCCAACTTTTTAATTATTTGAATTTGGCCAAATCAACTAATCTCTGTACGTCCTACCTTCCTAATCTATCAAATAGAAATATCAACATATTTTATTTACTATGGTATACATTTGATTGTACAATTAATTTTATGTGGTTTCAAGAAAGAAAAATATCTTGCTCTAACAGAAGACTCCATACAAAGCTGATTCCAGGGTAGAGGAATAGACCCCCTTCATATAGAAGAGGCTACTCAGAAAGCTTGCTGTTCTGACCTTTAATAGGAAAAGACATGTGATTGTTTTTTATTAAGTAACATATCACTGAATATGCCAGATTGCAGTCTCTCAGCCAACAAAGGATAACCTTTCTCTTTTGTAACAAGGAACCTCAAAGTCATCTGTTTTGAGGGCCCCAGGAGCAGTGGGGAAGGTAATGAGTGGAGCACACCACCCCTCCGGCCCTGCTCCCTGTGGTGCCTGACTTAAGCAGCCTTAGCCATGGTGTGGCAGTGAGCCGAAAGTCAGCACCCCCCCCACACGCACACAGCAGGAGGCAGCAGGGGCAGTGAGTCATATAACAACAACACCCTCTGCCCATGCCCAGTGGTGTGAGAAGAGAGAGACACTGTGGGGTGGAACAGAGAAGGCTGTGCAGGGACCAGGAGGGATGGACCAGACAGCGGACTAGGAGTCTGTTGAGGCAGCTGCAGCAACTGGGAGAGCTGAGACAAGCCGACTAACGAGATGTGGATGGGCCACATCTCTGTGAAAGCTGCTAGGAAGACTGCCCCGTCCCCCACCCAGAGATCAAGATCACCCCTGCACCCAGAACAAGGCTACTGCAGACTTGGCCCAACTGCCATGCATGCAGTTAGGGTCTGACTTGGACACTAACATAGAGCTGAGGGCACCAGAAGTTGATTTTTCTTCCTTTATTTGTCTTGTTTTCCTTTTTTTCTGTATGTTTTTTCTTTGGATTTTTTAGGTTTTTACTTTTACTGTTTGTTTTGTTCATCTTTTTTCTCTTTCCCCAACCATCTTTCCTTATTTTTTTATATTTTCCTATGGGTACGTGTTGTCTCTAGTCTTTCTGTTTTGCTTTGATATTCTTTTGCTTTCTCTCCTGCCCTCATCTCCAGTTTCCCGAAGCTTAGGGGATCATCTTTTGTCCTTCAGTCTTGAGGCTACCATATGTCCCTTCACTGATCTCTGCTTTGTCCTCTATCCCTGTTAAATTTCATCCTTCCTCTCCCCGCATACACAGAGGCTAAAATCATTCTACTAAGGGGAAACTTACTGCATACAATTTCCTGTTTTGTGCTGCATTTCATTATATAACTGTGGACCTTTCTCCTTTAATTTGGTTAAAGGTACCAAATTAATAGTTACTGGTTCATAAGCTTCCAGGCTGTGCTTGAGGATGGTGTTATTGCTAATTGTATCACTTTATCCAAAGATGTACCTGTTGTAATCACTTGTTCTCCCTTGGATGACAATGCTGCCATTGTCGGTGGTCATAAAGATTAACACGGTCCAGTACCAAAGGCCTGGGTGCTGAGCCAGGTAGACAGCAAGATCTGATCCCTTATAAGGGATCTTGGGTCAGACACAAACCAAGGGCCACCCACATCACGGGAATGGACATTGCCTAGATGAACTTAGGTACCAGTGGTAAAGTTACCTCTTATAAGAAATTTACAAGGGTCAACACAGGAAATAAATTAAAATACAAGATAAAAAACGACAACACATAGGTGAGCCGGGCGTGGTGGCACAGGCCTGTAATCCCAGCACTCGGGAGGCTGAGGCAGGAGGATTGTTGTGAGTTCGAGACCAGCCTGAGCTACAAAGTGAGCTTAAGGCGAGCCTGTACTGCATAGTGAGACCCTGTCTCAAAAAGACCAAAAAAAAAAAAAAAAAAAAAAAAAAACGACAACACATAGAAGTGAAACAACCACAGACCTGTAGCCCACCCAGGATGAGTCCAGAAGATAATGACATGAAGGAACACAGAAGTCTCCTAATTAAATTTTCTGAGTTGCTAGAAGCAAAATAAAAAACAGATGAACAGGGCTGTAGGATAAAATCAGGTAAGAAATAATCTCTCAGCTCAAAAGAGAGATGATAATCAAAATGAACATTTGCTTGCTAAATCTAGAGTAGACACAGATTTTTAAAAAAATAGGGGAGGTATAAAAATTGATGGAAACCATTCATGCCGGACATAGGATAAAATTGCAACCTATGAAACAGATTCAGAAAAATATACAGGAAATTAAAATTTTTATTTTTATTTTTTATTTACTGATCATTATTATTATTATTATTATTATTATTACTACTTTATTTTACATATGTATTTTAGGGAAGTGTCTCCAGGGTATTCAGGGTCTCACTACTAGTTTGGACTCAGTGATCCACCTGTTTACAGCCTCCCAAGAGCTGGGATTACAGGTGCGCACACCACACCCAGTCTCAATTGCTGTCTCAGTGTGCCACAGGGGCAGGGATGACACGGCAGACCTGGGGTTCAAACCCCCAACCCCAATACCTACTTGCAAGTGCTTTAATCTACTGAGCTATTTGTCTGGCCCTAAAATTTTTATTGAAAGTATATGCCACTGATTGAACCAAAGTAAAACAGAGTATCATATCAAGAAGACAGAATTCTGGTTAGTGATAATTAAAAGAAAAATGTCTTAAAAGTACCAAGGAACCATGAAAAAAATCAATCCGACAGCTGCAAGATGTTGCAAAGAACAATATTGGAGTCAATAAGAAAGCAGAAAATGGCAAATATTACAAAACAAACTGTTTACAGAAGCAATGGCAGAAAACTTCCCAAGCATGGAAAAAGAATTTGACATAAATGTAGGTGAGGCCTATAGAACTCTAATTAGCTATGACCAAAATAAATTTACAACAAGGCATGTAATAATCAGGACTCCAGAAATTCATCCCAAGAACAGAATATTGAAAGCCGTTAGAGAAGGAAACAGATCATCTATAAGGGAAAACCCATCAGAACCACAACAGGCATCACAACACAAACCCTTATGCCAAGAAGTGCTTGAAGGAAAGTATTTCAAGTTCTGATAGAAAAGAAACTCAAACCCAAAGTGACATATCTTGCAAGACTATCTTTCAAAATAAATAGAGAAATAAGATATTTCTATGATAAAGAACAACTGAATAAATTCCTGGCCACCAAACCAGCTGTACAAAATGTTCCAAAAGGATATTTTACAAAAAGATAACAAAGGGGCCATCTGCTCTGGGCCCCCTTTTGTCTCCTTGAACAAAAGCTTTTCCTTTTCTTAAATGCTTCCTACTCAGAGAGAGAAAAACACCGAGGAAGAGGAAAGAACAAAGTCTGTACATCTAACACCACCAAGAGAAAGAAGCTACCAGGCAAAATAAGTCATTAAGTGAGAGAGGGCAACAACAGAAAGGATAAGCCAATACATATCAGTTATAGCCATCAATGTAAATGGCTTCAATTCGCTGATAAAAGTAAGCAGATTGGCCCAATGAATCAAGAAACAAACCACCAAAAGTTGATAAACACATGAAAATTGAATAACACCCTCTTGAACAACCAGTGGTTCACAGATAAAATTAAAGAATAAATTAAGCAGTATCTACAGTTAGATGACGATGCTATAACAACATACTGGAGATACAATGAAAGAAAAAAAAGGGAAATTTGAGGGAAACCTAACTAACAGGGAAATTTACAGTGATGAACTTTCGCATTGTGAAAGCAGTGTGAACTCAAATAAGCAACCTAATGCTGAGTCCTAAACTTCTAGGAAAGGACGAATAACTCAAACACTGAAGCTCATAAGAGGGAAGAAATCATAAAGATCTGAGCAGAAACGCAATGGAGACCAAAAAACAATATAGAGAATCAGTGAATCAAAGAGTTGGCCCTTTGAAAGATTAGATAAAATTGGCAAACCTTTAGCCAACTTTATTAAAAAACAGGAAAGAAGACTCACATCCATGCAATTAGGAATAAAAAAGTTGAAGTTACAGTGAGGCCTGCAGAAATCGAGGAGATCATTAATACCTACTTTGAGAAACTTTATTCTAATAAGAAGAAAAACAAAGGAGAAACGGACAGAATCCTAGACACATATGAATTATCAAAGCTTAATCAAGAAGATATAAAATTTCTAAATGAACCAATACCAATCAATGAAATTGAAGATGTAATTAAAAACCTGGCAGCAAGAAAAAACCAAGGTCCTGATGGATTCATTAGTAAATTCTACAACAAATTTAGGAAAGATCCATTGTCACTAGTCCTCAAATTCTTTAATGAAGTTGGAAGGGAAGCAGGACCTGGGAAGATAGCTCAGAGGCACAGGGCCGGTTTCATAGGCGCAAGGTCATGAGTTTGATTCCAGGTACTGTGAAAAAAAAAAATAGAAAGGGAAGCAATACTCTTAAAGTCATTCTTGGAAGCAAGTGTTTCTCTGGTATGGAAACCAGAGAAGAATCCAGCTAAGATGGAGAACCACAGGCCAATCTCCCTAATGAACATAGATGTAAAAACCCTCAATAAGATACTGGCAAACAGAGTGCAACAAATCATTAAGGAAGTCATACACTATAGCCAAGTAGAATTTGTCCTGGGAATGCAGGAATGGTTCAGCAAATACAGATCAATAAATGTAATACACCACATTAACAGAGCCAAGGACAAAAAGCACATGATAATCTCTCTCTCTCTCTCTCTCTCTCTCTCTCTCTCTCTCTCTCTCTCTCTCTCTCTCTCTCTCTCGTCAGAACCAGAGATTGAACTCAGGCCCTTGCGCTTGCCAGGGAAGTGATTATTCTACTGAGCCATCTCCCAGGCCCCTGGTCATCTCAGTAGATATAGAAAAAGCATTTGACAAATTCCAATACCCATTCATGAGGAAAGCCCTACAGAAAACTGGAATAGACAGTCTTTACTAAGATAAACGGCATATGTGACAGACCAATAGCCAGCATCATTCTCACATAACATCTGGGGTCTCATCTTACTGAAAAGCTTTTGCACAGCAAAAGAAACTATGAACAGAGTGCAGAGACAACTGCAGGGTGGGGAAAAAAATTTGCCAGCTGTTCCTCAAAGGACTAATAATCTGGAATATATAAAGAACTAAGAAAGAAAGAAAGAAAGAAAGAAAGAAAGAAAGAAAGAAAGAAAGAAAGAAAGAAAGAAAGAAAGAAAGAAAGAAAGAGAAAGAAAGACACATCCCCAAAGTTCCTGAACCCTTATGCAGTCCCACCAGCAACAAACAAAAGTACCTCATGTTTCATCTCTGTCAGCATTTGGTATTCCCATGTTTTGTTGTTGTTGTTTGTATTTTTTAGTAAGGGTCTGCAGGGTCTCACGATGTAGATTGGATTCCTAGTGGTCCACCTGTGTTCAGCCTCCCCAGCTCTCACCCAGTCTCAGTTGCTGTCTCAGTGCACCCTGGGGGGCAGGGCCGGCACAGTAGACCCAGGGATCAAACTCCTGGCCCTTGAGTCTGCCTAAGCAGGCATTTTAATCTGCTGAGCTATTTGGCCAGCCCATATGATACATATATTTATATTTTGATAAACTTTTGACTTTCTGGTAAATTCTGAATATCTTTACTACTCACTTTAAAATCATTTAGATCATGATTACAAATAAAATTATGTGAAACCTTGTAGCAGCATAACATTTTGCTTAAAGAAGGCAAGAAAAACAAAGTTATGGACTGAGGTGTAGATCAGTGAGTACTTTGTATGTATGAGGTCCTGAGTTTAGTTCCTAGCACTACAAAAGTAGATAAATAAATGAAAATTGTAAAAGTGCCAGACTGTAGGAATTATGTCAGGACTTTTACTCAGTCAAACATTGGTCCATCAACTCTCAACTCATGCTCAGTAATAATTAAATTTTGCCATTATTTTACATTTTGCTGATATTCAGTCAAGATAGTTCTCAGTTTTCTGATTTGGAAGTTCTGTTTGTCAAGGTAGGATGAAGGGTGCCTTGTATTGACAGTGCCTTACTTCCGTTCGTGGTGCGACAGCCTTCAGCTGCGTGCAGGATGGGTTTGGCTTGAGGTCGTCCTCAGGTGAGGGCACAGCAGTTGGGAATCAATGAGACTGGGGTGTTCTCAGCAGGCTCCTGTACATACACAAATATGGATGAGATGCTGTGTACCTGTGCACAATTCACAGACTCCCTAAAGCTCCTCAGGGCCGGAGATGGAGCTCAGCAGCACAAATGCCTGCGTGGCAAGCATAAGGTCCTGATTTCTGGTACCAAACCCTCCCCTCCCCCCACACACACCTCACCTAAAACCCCAAAGGATCTTTCCATCTCAAGGCCTCAGCCTCTGCTTTGAATGTCTGCGTGTTAACCCCACCTAGGTTCCCTGATGCACAGAGCTAAGACTGTTCCCCTCCCCCCTCTGGCTTGAGATTCCTTCAGCCACCTCCATGTTTTCATCCCATAATTCCTTTCGCATACATATCCAGGATTCAGCGATCTCCATTCGCTTCACACATCAGCTCATCTCCCAAAGCTAAGCCACTGCTAAGTTAAATGACCTCTTGTTCCCTGCATGCACCACTACGCTCTTGAGTTTCTCTGACCTTGTGTATACAAATTTTCCACCTAAATTTCTTCACCCCTGCTCATCAGAATTCTGCCATTACTCCAAGTGCCTTGCTATAACCTTTCCTTCTTACTCCTGTTCACCATGAAACAATCTCTGACCTTTCCAGGCACCTGTCTGTACATTCACTCTCTCGTCTTCCTTCCTGCCTCCATTCATTTGCTTATTTAATCACTCAGTGCACTGCTCTGAGTGTGTACAGTGCTGGGCATTCTGCCAGGCCAAGTGACTCCTGTCTTCAGGTCACAGGTTAGTGGGGGCACATCTCAGTGGGACCAGGCTGTCAGGCTATCTGGCCAGAGCCTGGCCCTGCTGGGTGATACCTTCTGCGTGACCTGGCTTCCTTCCTCCTGCTTTTTTTTATCTGTAAAATCAAGGGGATAAGAATATCTTCCTATAGGGTCAAACAAAGATTAAATGAACCTATTATGTGAAGACCTAAAAGCAGAGCTTGTCAAGTAGTAAAAGGCCAATAAACACTGTTGCAATTATTTTGTATGGAGGGAAATAGATACGAGAGAAGGCTGTCTTCAGAGTGTGTGCCAGGGCAAACCTTCCTCTGGACCCGTGTGCTTGATGGACACACTGTTGGCGGGTGTTACAGCTCGCCTGCAGATGTCCCTCCAAAGCCTCATGCCGTCAGAGGTGGGTGGAGCTAGGGTGTGGCCTGCTGGAATCAGGTATATGATGCTGGGACTGATTCACCGGGGCTAGGCTTAGAGGGCGAATGCTATCTGTCCTAAAGCCAGGCCAGCTGGGTAACGTGTAAGGGACAGAAAGCGCTGTGTCACGGCTCTCGCTTGCTTGCTGCTGCTGCCTTTTGCCTGCCCTGCTTTGCTATGGACTATTTCTCCTCAGTGGTGCCCCTCTGCCACGGCCCCCGCCTTGGAGCCAGCTGATTGAGTGAGACCTCCGTGAAATATAAGCCAAATAATGCTCTGCTCCTTTAACTTTGGGCACTGAGTATTTTGTTTCAGCGAGAAAACTAATTACGATACCAAGATGCCTAAGCTGACTTAAGAACTTGGTAGGCGTGCGTTGGCGGTCTGCTAACTTCCATCCCTATAGCCAACCTACTACCTCTCGATCTGAAGAGTGGCTTAGAGGAGAAACCCCCACGTACACCTCTGTATTTATTGTTGTGCTGCTCTGTTTGTCTTATATCACTGAAGCGCTAAGTTTTAATAATTTTAAGTATTTGAAAAACTGCTCTATAAGGTTAGGTTGACACAATCCATTCAGGTTAGGTTGACACATTCCATTAAGGTTAGGTTGACACATTCCACTTAGCAAGGCAGAGGACACATTAGGAGTGAAATCGGAATATTGATTTTTAGGATTGACAGGTCCAGTCTTGGAAATCTAGGAATTGCGCGCGCATGTGTGCGCATGCGCACACACACACACGCACACACGCACACACGCACACATAGAAAGTTCCCAAAGCTCTATGTGTAGAATCACTCAGAAGGTGCTGTTTTTCATTCTTTTGCCAAGAACTCAAGCAGGCTTTGATAGAACAACCTAGATCTGAAGTCATCCTGTGGAGTGGAGGATGTACAAGATGGCTGCCACTGTGCTCTCCCTTTCACAGGGGTTGTTCTTGCCCCACAGTGCACTTCTTTTCCGACTTTTAATTGGCCCACACTTGCTTGCAGAGCATGTCTCTTTTCCTACTTTAATAAACTTAAAACCTTACTGCCTTTAAAAAAATTGGCAGTTCATAGAAAGTATAGACTACTCAACCTGAAAGTGAGTAGACAGTCTTAGAAGGTATTGTGGTATATTTTATTGGGATAAGACTAGGGAAGCAGATACTCTGCCTTCAATTTAAGGCTGGAGTGGGCAAGTCTTTTCACCCTCCTTGCCCTCACTAGCATCCTCTGCATTCTGGGAACAATACCTCTGTTCAAGATGAAATGAAGGGCAGGCCAAATAGCTCTGTGGATTAAAGTGCCTGCAAGCAGGCTCAGGGGCTGGGGGTTCTATCCCTGGGCCTGCTGTGCCAGCCCCACCCCTCGGACTTGCTGAGACAGCAATTGAGACTGGATTTGGTGGCATGTGCTTGTGATGCCAGCTCTTGGGAGGCTGTAAACAGGCAGATTACGACAAGTCCTATCTAATAGTGAGATCCTGAACACCCTGTAGACCTTTCCCTAAAATACACACACACACACACACACACACACACACACACACACACACACACACAAAAGATAAAATGAAACAGGACCTCAAAATGCTTCAAAACGAAGAGAGGGAAGGAGGTGAGAGGATAGGAGGGGGTGTAGCAAGAAAGAGAGCGATGAAGCCCAAGCGTACTCCAAGTAGCCAGATTAATGTTTGACACTTTCAAGTTCTATACTTAAGAATGTGCCTTGGAGTGTTTTGTTATGACACTGACTTTATGAGTTTAAATCTGTCAACTTTTGAACTAAGTGCATGTGGGGCTTTGACTGTGTTGAGCTCCGGCTTTCCAGCATTACTGTTTAAATAACATATTAACCCGTTGCACGCCTCCAACTTTAGAACAGCTGAATTGCATTTTCCCTACCTGCCTCTGAGTTATTGTGACTCAGAACAAGTGAAAAGTTGACAAACATGCAGAAAATTTATGAGTCATGGAGTGAGAATACGGCAGATTTCCATCGTCCACTTTTATTGAAAGTTGAGTCAGTCTTTGCTATGAAAATAATTTATATGGTAGCATTCCATCAAAGAAAAGAAAAAGTAGTGGCATTTGTCAAAATGATGATGGCTGTATGCCAACATTCATGAACAAGAATAAGGTCTCCAGAAAATACAAACTGCACATACCAGATCATTTTTCTTCATTACCCTTTTTTGGTTCTGTTGTAACACAGTGAGGCGTTCAGTTGAATTGGACTGGATTTTCTGCACCCACCATTCTGTCATCCAGACCATTCCATGAGCCACTCTGAGCCCCAGGAGGCAGTGGCAGGAAGCAGGGTGAATGAGGCCCTGTCAGGGTATTGGCTACCTCTCCAAAGTGATACCAGTTGCTTCATTTTCTTTTTTCTTTTTTCTGGTAGGACCGGGGATTGAACCCGGGCACTTGCACTTGCCAGGCAAGTGCTTATTCTACTGAACCATCTCCCAGGCCCCATGACACCAGTTTCTGGCACAAGCTGTGTCCCTGGAAGCCCAGCCTCTGGTTCTGGGCTGCGTGGAGCTCCTGGATGGAGACTTCCTGAGGCTACTTCCTCTTCACCTGCCGGTTTCCTCCTTGGTTTGCTTCACTGGGCCCCTGCGTGAGTGTGTTTAATGGGCCTTCCTCCAAATCCCGCCTCCAAGGGGCTTCCAGTCAGCCAGATGTATTCCCCATTAAGCAAAGCCCATGAAACCCTTCTCGGGATGTGGATCCCACATAAGCGGCATTGAAATTCACTTGACTTGCACACTACTTTTTCCAGGTGGCTTTAGACATCTCTAAAATAGACATCCATTTTATTAAAAAGTTTGCTAGAATAACTAGGACTATCAGATGCCATAGCAGGGCTTGACTGCACTTTCCAGAGTTCCTCTTCCTACACATAGATGAAAGGGGAGGGGCTCAGGAGAGATTTTGGCAGGGGATTTGAAGGAAACAGAGCAGGGATAGTTTTGTAGTTCACACACGTAGTCTGGGTCATGTTGTTGTGTGTGGCAGTAATTAGGCGTCAGCTGCTACTCCCTCACCAGGGCCTCTTTCACCTGGGCCGTGTGTGCAACTCCATCCTGAAGGGCCTGAGAGTCTTCAGGACACATAGGTGCCATCAAGACCTGAGGCACTGGGAGCCAATGACTGCCTTCGATCCATCCTACACGTGCTAGCTTGTTTTTTTTCTTCTGTTTATTTCCATCTTGCTTCCCTGTCTGGCTGTCCTATAGAGCTCAAATGTCAGCCCTGGCCATGAGGATGATAGTGTCATAGTTAGTCTGCTCTCCAAGTGCATCTGTGCAGTCTACATATGTGGGGGGAGGGAAAGGGCAGAGGAAGGGAGCAGAAAGAGAGAGAGACAGTAAGAGGGAACAGAGAGAGACAGAGACAGAGAGAGAAGAAATATCATGCATTCCTTTCGTGGCTTCCCTTTCAGGACTTTAGAAGTGTCATTGTTTCACTATGTTCCATATGTCATTGGTTTTAATATGATATTCTTACTCTATTCTTTTTAGACCTTTTTTTCTCAGCTCCTTTATGATTTTCTTGTTCTCTGGGGTGGGGCGAGGTAAGCTCTTAGACATGTCACCGAAAGCATGATCTACAAAAGAGAAAATAATTTATCAAAATTTAAAATTTTTCCTGCAGAGAAAGATATAGTAAATAGTAATAAAAATAGAAGTTACAGACTGGGAGGAAACACTTCCAAACCATGGCTGACAGAAACCTTCAATCCAGAACACACAACGAACTCTCAAAATTCAATTACAAATAATCCAGTTATAAAAGGATATGAGCAAACATTTCAAGGAAATAGCAGTGACATGAAAAAGATGTTCGGGATTATTAGTCATTAAGGAAACAAATTAAAACCACAATGAAATATCAGTATGTGTTGAAAATTAAAAATAGCAGATAGTATTGACATAAAAGACTACATGTCATGATTCCATGAATGTATTCAGAATAGGGAAAACCACAAAGCAAAATATAGGTTGGTGGTTGCTAGTGCATGGGGGTGTGGAATGGGAAAGGGGGAGTAACTGCTGATGGATAGGAGGCTCTTTTTCTCAGGATAATTAAAATTTTGTGAAATCAATGGTAATATCTGCACAACTTCATGCGATTGCTAAAATCTACTGGACTATGCTCTTTGAGATTTTTAAAAAATGGTGACATTAAATGTTGGCAAAGATAGAGAGAAACCGCATCTCTCAGTTATTGCTTATGGAAATATAAAATGGCTTAGTTACTCTGGAAAATAATTTGGCAATGTCTGATGAAAATAGGTCTTTCCCATACAACCCAGTCACTGCAGTCTTAAGAACTTATTCTAAAGAAACAAAACATTGCACAAGTGCTCATAGCAATTTTATATATAAGCAAAAACCTGCATGTGGCACACACCTCCTTCCTTGGCTGAACGGTTGAACAAACCAGCAGATCTGTACAAGGAAATACTACTTATAAGAAAAATCAACTGTGGATGCATCAAACCAACAAATGGACCTCAAGAGCAATATACCAGGGCAAACTGTCACTCAAGATGTTACACATAGTATAATTTCAAGTCAGGGATTGAGATTTCCCCTGCTTTGCCGTTGTTGCCCAGAACTGCTTTTGCTACTCTAGATCTCTTCCAGTTTCAAATAAATTTTAGGTCTTTTTTTTTTTTTTTTAATTCTGTGAGATATGCTATTGACATTTTGATGTGAATTGCATTAAATCTATATAATAATTTTGGAAGTAGTTTTGTTCTTCTTACTCAAGAATAAGGGGTATTATTCCATTTTCTAATATCCTTTTCAAAATCCTTTTTCAGAGTACTGTAGTTTTCAAGGTAAACATGTTTTACTTCCTTCATTAGATTAATTCCTAGGTATTTTTTCTTTCTTTCTTTTCTTTTTTTTTTTTTTTTTTTTTTTTTTTTTTTTTTTTTTTTTTTTTTTTTTTTTTTT
>PVKA01034675.1:10446-23381 GCA_004027165.1 Ctenomys sociabilis | reverse complement strand
AATACTGCATGCCCCAGCACCTCAGAAAAAAGCAGGAGTAGCAATTCTGTTCTCAGACAGTCTCAACTTCAAACCAAGAATGATCAAACGACACAAAGAAGGCCACTATATATTGGTCAGGGGAAAAATTCAAGAGCAAGAAGTAACACTCATAAATATCTATGCACCAAACACAGGAGCACACAACTATATAAGACAAATCTTAAGGAACATGAAAAACTTAATGTCTAACAACACAGTCTTAACAGGCGATATTAACTCACCTTTATCTCAAAAAGATAGGTCAACCAGACTGAAAATTACCAAGGAAGTAGCAGAACTGAACCAGAGCTTTGAACAAATGGACCTCATGGACACTTAAAGAGTGTTTCACCCAACTACAGCTGAATACACATTTTTTTCAGCTGCACAAATTCATTTTCCAAAATAGACCACATACTAGTCCAGAGGTTGTGCCTAAGTATATGCAAGGAAATAGAAATTGTCCCATGTATACTATCTGACTACAATGCAATGAAACTGGAAATAAATGACAAAAGAAACCAGAAAAACCCACTAAATACATGGAAACTAACAACACCCTACTCAGCAATCAATGGGTTGCAGAAGAAATTCAACAAGATATTCAACAATATCTACAATTCAATGAACATTCAAGTACAACTACTGGAATTTATGGGATGCCATGAAAGCAGTTCTTAGAGGGAAAATAATAGCTATGAACTCACACATTAGGAAAACAGAAAGGGAACAAATTAGCACCATAATGTTGCACTTCTGACAACTAGAAAAAGAAGAGTAAACAAAATCCAGAGCGCAAAGATGGGAAGAAATCATAAAGATTAGAGCAGAACTTAATTCAATTGAGATGAAAAAAAACAGTTCAAAGAATCCACAAATCAAAAGTTGTTTCTTTGAAAAACTAAAAAAGGTGATAAGCCTATTGCCAACCTCATCAAAAAGAGGCAAAGGAAAATATAAGTACAAGCCATAAGGAATGAAAAGGGTGAAATCACCACAGACCCAGGGGAAGTCCAGAAGGTTATCAATACTTACTTCGATAATCTTTATGCTCACAGAATAGAAGACACAGAAGAAATGGACAGATTCCTTGAAAGGAACAAATTATCAAAACAGAATCAAGAAGATATTACAACTCTCGAATAGCTGATAACAGCCTACAAAATACGAAACATAATAAAAAGCCTATCGACAAAGAAAAGTCCAGGTCCTGATGGATTCACAGCTGAATTCTACAAGAAATTTATAGAAGATATAATCCCCACACTCCACAAACTCCTTAGTGAAAAAGAGAAATATAAATGGAAACGTACAACAACAACTAAAATCAATTGAGTCATATAAGGCAAAGTGAATGGCATATGCTGCAGGATACTAATCAGCTTTTCTTCTGGATGGTTAACAACCTAAGTTCACAAGTCAGAGTTGGAGAAATAGAAGAGCCACAAGGCCAGCCATTATTTTGGCCCTAGCCTTCAAGATCAGCGAAGACTCAGGACATAGGAGAACTTGTACTGCAACATCATGAAACTCAGTTAAACTCCACATTTTCTGAACAAGGACATTATGGAGCCACAAAGGAAAGAGATCGAAGTTATCTAGTGTGCCTGGGGAGAGTCACATGGAGAGAAAACTTTCTCTCAGGCTCTCACAGAGAGCAAACTGGTCAAGCATTGGCCGTAACTCATCCACATGGGTGACACAGACAAAGGATCCACAGAATAAGGTACATGATTATAAGATAAAAGCTGAGGGGACTTCACTGACTTCATAGGAAACACAGAGTACATGTGTTGGTACATAAGTCTTGCTCTATCTAGCTCTTAACAATCCAGCAGAAAAGTATAAAAATGAAGTACAGTTCATGGGGCCATAATATTCAGTTGAACTGTAAATGGCTATGGTTGACAACTTCTTAGGATAACTCACCACTGTGGAATGCCAGAGTGTTTTGGATTGTGTTGTCGAGTTCAAGCACCTAAGTTAGTTGAATGACAATAGAGTGCCCATCTTTGACAGGTGTAGACAAAGGAAGGGGTATAGAAAAGAAGAATCATGATGCGTGTGTATGGACAGTACAGTTGGGATAGATAACGCTATGCTTCTACATAATTCTATGAGAGGCAAGATTTGCACTAATGGTGGTTGGACACGATATTATGTCAGCTTCTAGTACTATGGACAACCACTAGGAAAATAACAAGGTAGAAAATATTAATTATTGAATCTTTGATGTAATTCAGGTATAAAAAATAAGATACGCAAACAGCTACACTCTATTTACTGATAAGAGACATACGGTGTAATAATGTTTATAAGTACAAAATCATGTATGCACCTTCTATGATACCAAAACCTTATGCAAACAGTTTGCAATGTATTAGTTTATCAAATCCATCTTGTCAAGGTATCTTAAAACTATCTCATTGATATATTTACTTCAATAAAACAAAAATTAATAAAATAAAAAAATAAAAAAATATTAAAAATATTTCTAAATATAAGCTATAGTTGGAGTACAAGTTTTATGAGTAACCTATATTTTAGACATATTATTGTGTTGTTTCCAACTTGAATCCAACTGTAAATTTCATTTTCTCATTGAACCAGGACTTGTATATTTTCCAAATCAGTTCTTTTTTTTTTTTTTTTGTTAATCGCTATTTTCTTTTAGAGCTGAACGATGTTTTCTGCATACAATTTCTACTCTGGAGAATTTATTCATGTTTTCCTTAAATCTAAAATTTTTTATATTCAAAAAGTATTTGGAAAGTATATTCTCTTTATAGTGTGTGACATTTTATGTCAATTGAATATCCATATCACCTAAGTTTTCTATTCTTAATGTACATGTTTTATCTTCTAAACCACTCATTAAAGGAAAACTTCTATTGTGATTGTAGCTTAAAATTTTTCTCCTAATAATTCTTGCTGATAGTATCAAATTCAGAGCCACAGTATGCATAAATGTTTTATCTTCATTGCAGGTCATGCATTTTTGTCTTAGCCTTGAATCCTGTTGCTTGACTTATTTAATTATTTGACATTTTACTTACATGTGCATTGTAAATGCATAATATTCCTATAGTCTCTGTATTTACTTTGTCCTATTTTCTTTGATCTGTGTACATAATATTATTGTTACTCAATATGAGAGAATTGTGTTTTGCAATCAGGAAAATGAGTTTACCTGATATATCTTGGCAGTCATGTAAGTTTTTTTTTGTTGTGTTTTTTTAAATGCTGTCTCACTTTTAATTCTTATACTATTTTTCAGTCTCATCCAATTTTTAAGTCCTCCATACATTTTATTTTTTGCTTTACTCCAGTTATTTTGAATCAATTAATTTTATTTGTACTCTACAAAAAAAAAAAAAAAAAGAAAGAAAAGAAAAAAGAAAAAGAAAAGAAAGTTCAGAACCTCAACCCAGCAAAATCTACCTGTAATCTTGGCCAAAGTTCACATTTCTGGAATCCAATTTGGGCCGACCAACCATGGACCTATACACACTAGATAAATTGTACTGCTTTAATTTTTCTCTGTCTGATGAGACCCTCTCCTGGTATTTGGATGGAGTAGTGTTTCCATTTGTTTTGATTTTCATCTTGTATGTCCGTTTTTGTTGTTGATTTTTTGTTTGTTTTCCCTTCTTTTCTAATTTTCTCTCTGTTCTCTTTTTTTTTCCTGTACACTTGTTTCTTGGTATGTGAGGATATTTTGTTTACTGTTTTGTTTTCATTTCTCCTTTTCTTTATTTTCCTTTTTTATCCTTTTATTATTCATGATTTACATATCTAACCTTTATTTTTGTTTATTCCACGTGCTCTCTTCCTCTCTTTAATCAGCTGTCTCACTTTACTTTATGATACTTTTCTGTGAGTAAGCCTTGCCGCTTCTCTTTCTGGTTCACTTCAAAACTCCTTGGCTTTGTCCCTCAATATTTTCCTCCTGTGTCCTAAAATTACCCAAAATACGGATGATCAGCCTGTGCCCTTCAAGTTTGCTCCTGCTATGTTTAACCTCATTAATTTCTCCATCCTGGACTCTATCATTTTTGTCACTCACAACAGGGTAAAATCACTCTAATTGGTAGAAAATCATGGGATATGTGTTCTTGTTAAAAGTTGGATTATATTTCTATAAATCTTTCCTATGATTTTAGGTATCAGGATAAGAATTATGACGACTGTAAATAGCCAGGATGTACATGACTCAGTGTAAACTGAACTAATTTAACCAGGATGTCACACATGGTATAACCAGGTTTTCTCCCTTTATAACATAGCCCAAAGAGAGAGGAAAGCAAAAGTTAACAAATGGAACTCTGAAATTATAGCAGCAGAAGTGCAAAAACAATTGAATGAGTAAAAATATTGTTAGAGAAATGAAAATTCCTTCACCAATGTTACTGAATAATAATAACTGATTTTAGAAGAAAATAAAAAAATACTTGGATGCTTCTATTATGCTGATTTTTTATTTTTTATTTATTTTTATTTTATTTTATTGAACTACAAATGTCAATTAGACAGTTTCAAGACACCTTAACAATACAGATTCGATAAATTAATACATTGCAAACTGTTTTCATAATGTTTTGGTATTGTACAAGGTGCATACATGATATTATATTTACAGATAGTATTTTAGCAGATATCTCTTCTCAGTGAATTAAGAGTGTAGCTGCTTAAAGCCGGGCATGGTGGCACATGCCTGTAATCCCAGCACTTGGGAGGCTGAGGCAGGAGGATTGTTGTGAGTTCGAGACCAGCCTGAGCTACAAAGTGAGCTTAAGGCCAGCCTGAACTGCATAGTGAGACCCTGTCTCAAAAAGATAAAAAAAAAAAAAAAAAAAAAAAGAGTGTAGCTGCTTACTTATCTTATTTTTTATACCTGAATTATATAAAAAATTCAATAATCATTTTCCTAGTGGATGACCATAGTACTAGAAGCCAACATAATATCCTGTCCAACCACCACTAGTGCAGATCTTGCCTCTCATAGATTTATGTAGAAGCACAGCATTATCCACCCCAAGTGTACTGTCCATACACACACATAGTGATCGTAGGACATAGCAGTTAGAAGGAAAAATTCAGACACACACAAGGCGATGAAAAAAAATAATTGAGCTAAACAGTTGTTATAGGAAATGGTCTTGACTTTAGTGATTATTGAATACAAAAATCTTGGGATGGAAATGCTGGTGAATGTGATTTCTAAGAAGGAGAAATTTTGTAAGAAGAAATACATTGGAGTCTTTAACTGTGAATCTAATAAGGTGAGAATGATGATGGTTAGATTTCCATGGATACTTAATATGTAAGGTATAAACAAAAAGATAAAAATTACAGGATGCAGTTTTGGATTGTCTGATATACCCAAGAGTACAAATTCAGTAATGATTGTGTGGTTTCTCATGTTAATATATTATTTTGAAATTGTATTTCTGAAAAACAAATAAAATCATTAATTTTATGTTAATAAAAGTGTTAAACATAAAAAAACAAAAAAAAATGAATGGTGCAAAGAAAAATAATCTATAAGGTACAAAAAGAATTATCAAAATGAATGACATTAGAGCAGACATACAAGAAAATGGAGGAGCTCAGAAAAAAATGGAAAGTATGAATGTCAATTATCCACAAGAAATGAAAGCAAAGAAAAATATGCAAAGAGCAATATAGATTAAAAACTTCATTGAAATATGAGCAGCAGATTGAATGCAAGCAAGAATAGAATGTCAGATCTGGAAGACAGGTATTTGTCTAGTGACCAGGTAAAGATAGACATCTTAAAAATAGCAAGAGACTGGGAAAAATCAGTGGAACTGCTACAGGATGAAACAACGAAGAACATAAGTTGCTTGGAGTAAAAGAGAAAGCTATAGACAGTGAAAAAGTCATTAAAAGCACTTTACAGAAATAATGGCAGAAAACTTCCTAAACATGGAAAAATAATTTGACTTATAAATAAATGAAATATATAGAACTCCAAATAGCCGCAACTAAAATAAGTCTACTGCAAGTATATAATAAATAAGATTCCACAAAATCAAAATATTAAAAGCAGTTTGATGAAAACAAAACAAAACAAAACATATCACCGATACAAGAAAGCTTATCAGAATCACAGTAGGAGGACTGGTCAGATAGCTGAGCATATTAAAGCACTTTAGGTAGACACAGGGGCTGGGGGTTTAATCTCTGGGCCTGCCATGCCAGCCCAACCCTTAGGGTGCACTGGGTGAAGTGGCAGGAGCCTGTAATCCTAGCACTTGGGAGGCTGAAAACAGGAGAATCACTATGAATCCAATATATGTAGTGAGATCCTGTATATCCTATACACCCTGTCCTAAATTCAATTAAAAAAAGAATCACAGTATATTTCTCAGTACAAACCATCAAATCAAGGAGAGCTTGGAGGAAGGTATTTCAAACCCTAAAGGAAAACATTCTCTGTTGAACAGAGATTCATGTGATCTTCAAAATTATCTTTCAGATTTGATGAAGGGATAAGATACTTCCCTGACAAAGAACAGCTAAAGAAAGTTTTGACACTAATAACAAATGTACACAATCCTCTGAAGGACACATTAGAATGAGAGCTTGAAGAGAACAAGGACATGTACACCAGTAGAAAGAAGCCACAAGGTAGGACAACAAATGAAATAGACGACAATGACAGGGAACAAGCAGCAGGGAAACAACATAAAATCTGGTAAGCCAATACATATCATTTAATAACCATCAATATAAATGGTCTCAACACACCAATCAATAAAAGTAGGCTGGCAGGATGAATCAGGAGCAAGATCCAGCAATATCCAGCTTTCAAGAAACACATTTAAACCAAAAAGAAATTCATAGACTAAAAGTCAAAGGTTGAAAAACAACCCAGGCAAAAGCAGTGGTCAATATAGTATTTGAATATAATATGAAGTTTAAGCCAAATCTTTTAAAAAAGACAAAGTTCTGTAAGCCACTACATACTTGGTAAGAGAAGTCTTCAACAAGGGATAACAATCATAAATATTTATGAACTAAACATACACTTACACAACTGCATAAAGTAAATATTAACAGACATGAAAAACAAAATAAGCACTAGTATAATTGTAGTGGAGGACTTCAGTACCCTATTGTCACAAGTAGATAAGTTAACTACACGAAAAAATCAACAAAGAAATACTACAACTAAATGAAGCCTGTGAACAAATGGACCTAACAGATGTATGTAGTGTTCAACCCAAAAACAACAAACAGTATACACATTCTTCTCAACACCATATAGGACATTTTTCAAAACAGACCATATTCTAGCTGACAAAACATATTTAAATAAGCATAGAAAAATTGAAATCACCCATGCTTGTATTTGACTATACCTTAATGAATCTGGAAATCAACAACAATGGAAATCCCCAAAACTACTTTATCACTTGGAAATTAAACATCATCCTCATGAACAACCAATGGATCACAGAGGAAGTCAAAGGTGAAATTAAACAGTGTATACAATTAAATGATTATGGCAATACAATATAACAAAACTTACAGGCTGCATTGAAATCTCTCTTAAAGTGAACATTTGTAGTCAGGAATTCGCATATCAGGGAAACAGAATGAGTTCAACTAAATAACCTAGTACTGAACCTCAAATTTCTAGAAAAAGGAGAGTGCATCAAACCCAAAGCTCACAGAGCAAGATATAAAGCAAAAATTGATACAATAGAGTAGCAAAGCAATACAAAGAATTAATGAATGGAAAATTAGCTTCCTTGAATAAATAAATAAATAAATAATGTTGATAAACCATGACCAACCTCATCAAAAAACTCATACCTAGAACATATGAAGAATTAAAAAAGCAGAACCCCAGGGCTGGGGAGATGGTTCAGTAGAATAAGCACTTGACTGGCAAGTACAAGGGCCTGAGTTCAATCCCCGGTTCTGCCAAAAATATATTCCAAAATTAATTTTAAAATGAACATCTCAGATGAACCCAGTTTTAAGATGAAGAAAGACAAAGGTGAAATAAAGACATGAAAATAGCTCAATATCATTAGTCATTTGAGAGATACAATAATTTCATAAACAACATTGAGATTCTACCTCAGTGGCTTTTATTAAAACATCAGTGAATAAGAAATAACTGACTGAGCTGTAGGGAAAAGGAACCATTTTCCACTGTCAGTTGGGGTAGATAGATACTGGTGCAATCACTGTGCAAATCAACGTGGAGATTTCTTAAAAAGCTAGGATTAGAGGACTATTTGACTCAGCTATTGCTCTTCTGCCTATCTTCATGAAAGAATTGAAAACATCATACCAAAGTGAGATATGTATACCCACGTTTATAGCAGCACAATTTGTCATAGGTAAATCTTGGAAACAATCTAATAGTCCATTAATTGAGGATCTTCTTAAAAGATGCGATTTTTTTTTTATACTGGAGTACTACTTAACCATAAGGAATGATAAAATGAAGACGTTTATAGGTAAGTGAATGAAATTCAAGACCTTACTCATAAGTGATATAGATCAGATCAGTATCTGTAAACATATTATTTTATCACTAGTGTGACAAACAGAACAAGCAAATAAAATAAAAAATATACAACAGATTTATTGTAAGTTGGGAAGAAATTGCTCAAAAGAGAATACAATCTGTAATGTCAAAAAGGGCAAGAAAGAAAGGGAAAAAGAAAAACACACTTATTTAAGTTAAGGGGCTGTGGAGATGGCTCCGTGGAATAAGCACTTCCCCAGCAAATGCAAGGGCTTCAGTTCAATCACTGGTTCTACAAAAGAAAAAAAAAAAAAAGTTATGCAGCTAGTGTTTCTAAATTCATTGAAAAGAAAGATATAATAGAACCCTGAAATTTAAAGACCCAGTTCAGAAATGGGCATCTGAGATGAATAGACACTTCTCAGAGGACAAAATTAAAGAAGCGAATAAATATATGAAAAAATGCTCCACATCGCTAGCCATCCATGAAATGCAAATAAAACAAAAACTGAGATATCATCTCACTCCAGAAAGAATGGCTATCATAAGGAAATCAACCAACAACAAATGTTGGAAAGGTTGTGGGCAAAAGGGAACACTGTTGGTGGGATTGTAGACTGTAAATATCATTGTGGAAACTCCTCAAAAAAGTAGGACTGGAAATCCTATTCAAGCCGGCTATCCCCCTACTGGGAATTTTCCCAGAGGAACTGAAAACATTATATCATGGTGATATATGTGTACCTCTGTTTATAGCAGCACAATTTGTGATAGCCAAGTCTTGTAAATAACCAAGGTATCTGTCACATGAGGAATGGTTGAAAAAGATGTGGTATTTCTATATCAGATATAAAGAATGATAAACTTGAAGCATTTATACTGAAGTGGATGCCACTTGAACATATACTCGTAAGTGAAATAAACCAGACACACATTTGCAAATATTGTATAGTCTCCCTAGTATAAGAAGTCCAAAGGAGAAATACAAATAGAAATGTACAACAACAATTAAAAACAATTGAGTCAAATAAGGCTAAGTGAGTGGCATATGCTGCTGGGTACTAATCAGCTTTTCTTCTGGATGTTTTGCAACCTAAGTTCACAGATCAAAATTGGAGAGATAGAAGAGCTGCAGGGCTGGCCAGCATTTTGGCCCTAGCCTTTCATGGTCAGTGGGGAAACTGTACTGTGACATCATGGAACTCACTTGAGCCCTAGGTTTACCGATCTAGGGGATTGTGGAGCAACAGACTAAAGAGACTTATGATCTATGGTGTGCCTAGGGAGAGTCACATGGAGAGAGGACTTTCTCTCAGGCTATCATGGAGAGTGAGCTGGTCAGGCATTGGTTGTGACTCATCCACATGGATGGCATAGACAAGGGTTCTACAGAGTAAGGTGCAGGATTGCAGGATAAACCCTGAGGGAACTTCACTGACCTCATCAGAAACAAAAGCTTCATCTTTTGATCTATCTTGTTCTTGGCCACCCAGCAGATAAGTATAAAGATGAGGTATACAATGTGGGACGGTAATAATAAGTTGAGCAGCAAATGGCCACAGTCAACAATTTCTTCAGATGATACACTATTATTGTGCAATGCTGGACTGTGTTGGATTGTGTCCCCGAGTTCAGGCACCTAAATTGGTAAATAACAATGGAGTGCCCATCTTTGACAGATCTACACAAAAAAGAAAAGGGTATACAAAGGAAGAATGATGATGTGTGTGTATAAACAGTACAGTTAGGATAAATATGCTGTGCTTCTGCATAATTCTATGAGAAGCAAGATTTGCACTAATAGTGGTTGGATAACACATTATGTCAGATTCTAGTACTATGTACAACCACTAGGAAGATAACAAGGTAGAAAGTATTAATTATTGAATCTGTGATATAATTCAGCTATAAAAAATAACATAAGTATATAGCTACACTCTCTTAATTCACTGATTAGAGTCATCTGCTATAATAATGTCTGTAAGTATAATATCATGTATGCACCTTATCTGATGCCAAAACATTATGAAAAAAGAAAAGAAAGGTTTGTGCTAATATTATGTGAATAAGACACCATGTCCATATCCTGTACTCAAAAGGACTACTACAAAGACAATAATATACATTATGTTAATTATTATAACTCTCTTTGTAGCCTGTTTTGAAATTCTGTTTTGTTATGGTATGGTTTTCTCTCCTTAAAAGAAAAATGATACATTTTGTTAGTTTTGCCAAGTTGTATTTGAAAAGTAATTAGAATTAGAAAAAATGTGAAAGGGATACCAGACCCTTATCATCAACATTATTATATTTATTTATTTATTTATTTATTTATTTATTTATTTATTTATTTATTTATTTATTTATTGTGGAACCGGGGATTGAACTCAGACTCTTGTGCTTGCCAATGAAGCACTTATTCCACTGAGCCATCTCCCCAGCTCCAACATTAATATACTTAATGACCCATATTTATTTGTGGGACTGATTTTATTTTATCAATGCAAAGTAACCCATAAATATATGTATTCTGAAATATCTTTTCTAACACGCTAGGCATTCTCTCTTAACAGCCTTTTCGTTCATCAAATGGAACTCTATGATGATTATTTGTAGGGAATATAGGAAAAAACAGAAAAAGCAAGGAGATTAGCAATGAGTAGGCCAAATATGTAAGCAGTCTATGTAAATATTTTGATGTTTAGATGTATATTTTGAATTGTTAATTATAACAACATCTAACAAGGTTAATTTTACATCTCATCCTAGTCAAGCAACAGAGTAACCAGAATGGGGGTCAAGCAATATTGAGGATGTGTCTGTGAGGATCTTTCCTGGTATAATTAAGTTTGGAGTCTGTCCACTGACTAAAGCAGATCAGTTTCTTGTCATGGGTGAGCGCAAGGCAATCAGGCCTGAAAATCTAAAAGGCTGCTTAATACCAATCCTGCTTCTGACCTGAGTAATGGGAAATTCTTCTTATCTGGCTGTGTTTGTCAAAGGCAATAATTTTTGTTCATTATTTGGATTCAGCTGAATTACTGACTTTCTGTGCCTCTATTCTGCAGCTCTTTGGAACTGAGCTGTACCAAACATTTCCACTTCTTAGTCCCTTTGACCCAGCCAGAAATGCATCATTGGCATGTTTTTTTTTATTATTTTTATATAAATTTTATTGAGAAAGAAACAACAATGAGGCATTGTCAAAACAGGTTAATAGGACAGTTATAATAACTAATACATTCTGTATTGTTTTCTTTATAGTAGTTATTCATAGTACAAGATGAAGACATGATATCTTTTTTTATATATACTTTTTCTATTTATTTTTATTTTATTAAAATACAAATGTCAATCAGACAGTTTCAAGACACCTTAACCATACAGAGTCGATGAATTAATACATTGCAAACTGTTTTCATAACTTTTTGGTATTGTACAAGGTGCATACATGATATTATATTTACAGGTTTTTTATTGCTCAATTAGATCAAAAATTCAATAATTATTTACCTAGTGGATGACCATAGCACTAAAAGCCGACATAAGGGAGGCTGAGGAGATGGCTGAGTGGAATAAGTGCTTCCCTGGCAAGCATAAGGGCCTGAGTTCAATACCTGGTTCCACAAAAAAAATCAAAACAATTTTAAGCCGGGCGTGGTGGCGCATGCCTGTAATCCCAGCACTCGGGAGGCTGAGGCAGGAGGATTGTTGTGAGTTCGAGACCAGCCTGAGCTACAAAGTGAGTTTAAGGCCAGCCTGAACTGCATAGTGAGACCTTGTCTCAAAAAGACAAAAAAAAAATAAATAAATAAAAAAAAAAATAAAAGCCGACATAATATCTTGTCCAACCCCCATTAGTGCAGGTCTTGCCTATCATAGAATTATGTAGAAGCACAGCGTTATCTATCCCAACTGTACTGTCTATACACACACATCATGATTTTTTCTTTCTACAACCCTACCTTTGTCTACACCTGTCAAAAGTGGGCACTCCATTGACATTCAACTACCTTAGGTGCTTGAACTCGACACCACAATCCAACACAGACCAGCATTCTGCAACACCATATCCATTTACAGCTCAGCTTAATATTATGGGCTCACGATGTATACTTCATTTTTATACTTTTATACTTTTCTGCTGGATGGTTAAGACCTAGGTAGATCAAAACATACATACCAACACAAGAACTTTATATATCCTATGTGGTCATTGAAGTCTTCTCAGGGTTTATCTTGTAGACCTGTACATTATTCTGTAGTTCCTTTGTCTGTGTCATCCATGTGGATGAGTCACGGCCAATGCTTGACCAGATTGCTCTCTGTGAGAGCCTGAGAGAAAGTTTTCTCTTCATGTGACTCTCCCCAGGCACACTATAGAACTTCAATCTCTTTCCTC
>PVKA01034675.1:0-10346 GCA_004027165.1 Ctenomys sociabilis | reverse complement strand
TTGCAGTACAGGTTCTCCTATGTCCTGAGTCTTCGCTGACCTTGAAAGGCTAGGTCCAAAATGTTGGCTGGCCTTGTGGCTCTTCTATTTCTCCAACTCTGACTTGTGATCTTAGGTTGTTAACCATCCAGAAGACAAGCTGATTAGTATCCTGCAGCATATGCCATTCACTTTGCCTTATCTGACGCAATTGATTTTACTTGTTGTACATTTCCTTTTGTATTTCTGCTTTTCGCTTGTTATACTAGGGAGACTATACGATATTTACACATGTGTGTCTGGTTTATTTCACTTATGAGTATATGTTCAAGTGGCATCCACTTCGGTATAAATGCTTCAAACTTATCATTCTTAATAGCTGAGTAATACTCCGTTATATAGAAATACCACATCTTTTTCAACCATTTCTCATGTGATGGACATCTTGGTTGTTTACAAGATTTTGCTGTCACACATTGTGCTGCTATAAACATACGTACACATATATCTCTATGATTCAATGTATCCAGATACTTTGCGAAAATTCCCAGTAGGGGGATAGCTGGCTTGAATGGGATTTCTAGTCCTATTCTTTTGAGGAGTAACCATACTGACCTCCACAATGGTTGTACTAGTCAACATTCCGACCAGCAGTGGAGAAGTGTTCCCTTTTCCCCACAACTTCTCCAACATTTGTTGTTGGTTGATTTCCTTATGATAGCCATTCTTTCTGGAGTGAGATGATATCTCAGTGTTGTTTTTATTTGCATTTCACGAATGGCTAGCAATGTGGAGCATTTTTTCATATATTTGTTCGCTTCTTTGATTTCGTCCTCTGAGAAGTGTGTATTCATCTCAGATGCCCATTTCTGAATTGGGTCTTTAAATTTGAGGGCCCTGTTAGATCTTAGTTCTTTATAAATTCTAGACAGTAGACCTCTGTCTGATTCCTTGTTAGTTAGGAATTTTTCAAAGTTGTGGGTTGTCTTTTCACTCTGATGACAATTTCTTTTGACATGCAGAAGCTCTTTAAGAAGAGTTGATCCCATTTGTTGAGTCTTTCAGGAGCTTCTTATGCGAATATATGTTTTTTCATGAATTCTTTACCTACGCCTATGTCTCCAAGTGTTCCTCCAACTTTCTCTTCCAGGAAATTGAGTGTTTCTGTTTTAACGTTTAGATCTTTAAACCATTTTGACTTTAACTTAGTGCATCGTGATAGAGCTGGGTCAAGTTGTAGTTTTCAGCATGTAGAAAGCCATGTTTTCCAGCACCAGTTGTTAAAGAGGTTATCTTTCTTCCAGTGAGCTTGTGTAGCCCCTTTGTCGAAGATAAGATGGCTGAGTGCTTTCGTAGATGTCTCTGCATCTTCTAATCTCTTCCACTGATCCTCAGATCTATTTTGTTGCCAATACCATGTTGATTTTATCATAGTAGCTTTGTAGTATAATTTCAAATCAGGAATTCTGATGCCTCCTGCCTTGTCTTGATTGGCCAAGATTGCCTTTGCTATTCTAGGTCGTTTGTGGTTCCAAATAAATTTTAGGATCGATTTCTCTATATCTGGGAGGTATGTTGGTGGCAGTTTTGGTAGGGATTGCATTAAATCTGTACAGCAATTTTGGGAGTGTGGCCATCTTCACGATGATGGTTCTTCCTATTCAGGAGCATGGATTATCTTTCCATTTTCTGAAATCCTCCATAATCTCTTTTCTTAGGGTGTTGTAATTTTCCGTGAAAAGATCTTTGACTTCCTTGATTAAGTGAATCCCAAGGTATTTCATTTTCCGCAGTGCTATTGTGAAAGGTATTGTTTCTATAGTTTCCCTTTCAGTGTGCTTGTTATCTGTATAGAGGAATGCTATTGACTTCTGCGTATTGATTTTGTATCCTGCTATGCTACTGAATTTCCCTATCAGTTCTCGTAGTTTCTTGGTGGAATTTTTGGGGTCTTCCAAGTAAAGTATCATGTCGTCTGCAAATAGTGATAATTTAACTTCTTCTTTTCCTATTCTTATTCCCTTTATTTCTCCCTCTTTTCTTGTGGCTGTTGCTAAGGATTCCAACACTATATTGAATAGGAGGGGTGATAGAGGACATCCTTGTCTTGTACCTGATTTAAGAGTAAAAGATTTCAGTTTTTCCCCATTTAGGATTATATGAGCTTTTGGGTTGTCATAGATGGCTTTTATCAAGTTAAGATAGAGTCCATATGTTCCAATTTTCTGTAGGACCTTGAACATGAATGAGTCTTGGACTTTGTCAAAGGCTTTCTCTGCATCAATTGAGATGATCATGTGGTTTTTAGATTTCAGTCTATTAAGATAGTGTATGACATTTATAGATTTTCGAATATTGAACCATCCTTGCATCCCCAGGATGAATCCTACATGGTCATATTGTATGATCTTCTTGATGATTTGCTGTATTCGATTTGCCAGGATTTTCTTGAGTATTTTTGCTTCTATGTTCATGAGGGAGATTGGCCTGTAGTTCTCCTTTTTGGTTGCGTCTTTACCTGGTTTTGGAATGAGTATTATACTTGCCTCCAGAAATGATTTTGGGAGGACTTTTTCCTTTTCAACTTGGTGGAAGAGTTTGTGGAGTGTGGGGATTATATCTTCTATAAAATTCCTGTAGAATTCATCTGTGAATCTATCAGGCCCGGGACTTTTCTTTGTCAGTAGGCTTTTTATTACGTTTCGAATTTCATTGGCTGTTATCGGCTTATTGAGAGTTGTAATATCTTCTTCATTCAGTTTTGGTAATTTGTACCTTTCGAGGAATCTGTCCATTTCTTCTGTGTCTTCTATTCTGTGAGCGTAAAGAGTCTCGAAGTAACTATTAATAATCTTCTGAATTTCCAGTGGGTCTGTGGTGATTTCACCCTTTTCATTCCTTATCACTTGTACTTGAATTTTCTTTTGCCTCTTTTTGATAAGGTTGGCAAGAGGCTTATCAAGTTTATTTAGTTTTTCAAAGAACAAACTTTTTGATTTGTGAATTTTTGAATTGTTTTCTTCATCTCAATTGAGTTAATTTCTGCTCTAATCTTTATGATTTCTTCCCGTCTTTGCGCTTTGGGTTACGTTTGTTCTTCTTTTTCTAGTTGTCGGAGGTGCAACATTAAGGTGCTAATTTGTTCCCTTACCGTTTTCCTAATGTATGAGTTTATAGCTATTATTTTCCCTCTAAGAACTGCGTTCTTCGCATCCCATAAATTCTGGTACATTGTACTTGAATTTTCATTGAATTGTAGATATTGCTGAATTTCTTGTTGAATTTCTTCTACGACCCATTGATTGCTGAGTAGGGTGTTGTTTAGTTTCCATGAATTCAACGGGTTTTTCTGGTTTCTTTTCTCATTTATTTCCAATTTCATTGCATTGTGGTCAGATAGTATGCATGTGATAATTTCTATTTTCTTGCATATACTTAGGCATGATCTCTGGACTAGTATGTGGTCTATTGTGAAAAATGACCTGTGTGCAGCTGAAAAAAATGTGTATTCAGCTGTGGTTGGGTGAAACACTCTGTATATGTCCACCAGGTCCATTTGTTCCAAGCTCTGATTCAGTTCTGTTACTTCCTTCCTAATTTTTTGTCTGGTTGACCTATCTGTTTGAGATAAGGGTGTGTTAAGATCTCCTGTTAAGATTGTGTTCTTAGACATTAAGTTTTTCATGTCCCTTAAGATTTGTCTTACATAGATGGGTGCTCCTGTGTTTGGTGCATAGATATTTATAAGTGTTACTTCTTGCTCTTGAATTTTTCCCCTGACCAATATATAGCGGCCTTCTTTGTGTCATTTGATCATTCTTCGTTTGAAGTTGAGACTGTCTGAGAACAGAATTGCTACTCCTGCTTTTTTCTGAGGTGCTGGGGCATGCAGTATTGTTTTCCATCTTTTGACTTTGAGCCTATGAATGTCCTTTTGTGTTAAGTGTGTTTTTTGTGTACAGCATATTGTTGGATTTTGTTTCCTAATCCACTGTGCCAGTCTATTTCTCTTAATTGGAGAATTAAGTCCATTTACATTTATGGTTATATTTGAAATGTGCTGACTTATGTTTGTCATGATATTTAGCTGGTATTGTTTACTCCTTTGTAACCTTTGTTTAATTGACTGTCCTGTTTAGTGGGTTCCTTCCATTCTCTTGCATGGAGTTCTGGTCGTTGTGGTCTCTCTCTAGAACCTCTTTCAGCAGCCTGTGAAGGGATGGCTTTGTTATCATGAAATTCTTTAGTTGTTCTTTGTCGTGGAAGTATTTCACTTCTCCATCAAACTTGAGAGTTTTGCAGGGTATAGTAGTCTGGGCTGGAATTTGTTTTCGTGTAGGACTTGAAGAACTCTATTCCATGCTCTCCTTGCCTTCATTGTTTGTGTAAAGAAGTCGGCTGTAATTCTGATGGGTTTTCCTTTGAATGTGAGCTCCTTCTTCTCTCTAGCAGCTTTCAGTATATTATTTTTGTGTTGAATTTCTGAGATCTTAACTATTATATGTTTTGGTGTGTTTCTACTTGGGTTGAAGTTATTTGGTGTTCTGTATGCTTCAGTGAGCTGAATGTTGCATTGTTTCCTCATATTTGGGAGGTTTTCTGCTATTATTTCTTCCCAAATTCTTTTTATGTCATTTGTATTGACTCCTTCATTCTCATTGATACCAATTATTCTCCATTGTTCATTCTGGCGTCATCCTGCAGGTGATGGATTATTTTTTTCCTACATTCTTGTTGTTTTTAAGAGATCCTTTCTCACCTTTTCAGTAGCTGCTCCAGCATCTTCAAGATCTGAACCTCTGTCTTCGCTTTCACTCAGACGGTTTTGTAGAGTCGTTATTGCTATTTTTAGTTCTTCTATATCTCTTTGACTGTGTTTCATGTGTTCTGTTTCTTTTCTGTATTGCTCATTCAAGGAATCCATCATATTTCTGATCTCCTCAATTTTTTTATCCATGTCTTCTTTAAAGGTATTTATTAATTCTTTTTCTGCTGTGTTTCTTCCAAGTTGGATTTCCTCTGTATATTTTTGGACTTGTTTCGGTATTTCAGATCCTATGTCTTCAAAAAGTTCTTTTTTTTATTCCAGAACTTATTTCTGCTTTGAGTTCCTCATGATCTTTCTGTTGTTGTTTCTTTGCTTCAGATGCTGTTAATTCATATTTATCATCTGCAATAGTGCTCTCTGCACTTGTTCTGGGTGAGCATCATTTTTCCACCTAATGTTTCTGGAATTCATTCTTTATTTCAGATTCTATATATTCAAATATTTCTTTTTTTAATTTGGCGAATTGCTTCTCATTTTATTTCCTCTATAGCTTTCTGCTTTTGTTCCTTTGCTGCTGTATCTGTTACTTCATTCGTTGCAGCTGAGCTAGTGTCCTCTGCCCTTCCTGATGGACTCGAGGTCTGGGATTGCATTTTCCCCCTTCTGTTTGTCATTTTGTATAGCACTGATCTTTGACCTTTGGTGTAGAGCTTTGGTGCAGCTATAACCTTAGCTTGTTATGAGTTTTGGGTACCAGTCTATTAAGTTTGAGATTTTCCAGGTATGGCTATCCTGGGTCTAGCTGTTGTGTTCAGTTCTTTTTTTGCTGAAACTCCTTTGGTTCCCCTATGTTGGTTCCCGTGGTCAGCCCTCCTGTGTCAGGCAGGACATTCCCCAGGTGGGTGTGCCTGGGCTTTGGTGGGTTTTCTGGGCTCACAAAAGGATAGTGGATGATCTTATTCACTGAGTAGGCTGTACTGAGCTGGCCAGCTTGTGCTGTGTCCGGGTCTACAGGCCGTAACCCAGGAAGGCTGGGAAAAGTCCCTCTGGTGCATTGGGTCTGGAGCCCTCACTCACAGGCCAGGCTGTGCTGGGTTTAGGTCCGTAGCGTTGGACAATGGATTGCTGAGAAATGTCCCTCCAGTGTGGCAGGCTTGGAGTTCTCACTCCAGCCTGACCTGCACTGGGTCTGGGGCTATGGGGTGGGACCAGTAATCACCTGGAAATCTTTCTCTGGTACAGTGTGCCTGGAGCTGTCACTGGGCCATGGGGGGTGACGGGCAGCTTAATCCCTGGGAAATGTATCTCAGGCACGACGGGCCTGAGGTTCTACACTCCCTGACCTTTGATGCCCAGAGAATTGGGGAAATTCCCACTCAATCAGTGGGCTTTAGGTCAGGGGATCCGGGGAGGTGTTGGTGAGTGGGTCCTGAGGTTTCAGGCCAGTCACTGGCTTGGAGGGGTTGGGGACAGGGATCTGCGTAGCACGCGTGGGAAGAAGCCAAAGGCTCTCCCTCATACTCACCACACTCTCACTGATCTGGGAAGCCTGGTGTGTCCTGTAAATTCGCTCTCACTGGCTGAGCTTGGCACGGGAACCAGGAGGCCGCTGGAGTCAGCCATTGTCTCAGGCTGGTCTCTGGCTGGGCGGGCGTGGGCGGGATGGAGCAGGATGGTCGAGTCGGCCGCGCTGTCTCTGGCCGGTCTCAGGGGCTGGGCAAGCGCGGGCGGGGTGGAGGATGATGGCGGAGTCAGCCGTGCTGTCTCTGGCCGGTCTCAGGGGCTCCATTGGCAAGTCTTGTTAGGCATATGCTAGGTACAAATCTGTGGGCTTGTTAGTCTAGATGATCACCTGAATCAATTTCTTATCATCTGCATCCTATAGTATTTATATTTATATTGATCTATTCTATTTATTCCATCATCTATCTGTCTGTCTACCATTCATCTATCTATCTTTCTATCCATCCAAATGAGATTGGCTCCATATCTCTGGAGAATCTTGAGTAATACATAAACAACCACCTATTTACACATTTCATAATATAAAATTTCAAAGAAAATAACATGGACGCGTAAAACCAAATATAGAAATATCACGAACAAGTAACTTTATTTTTCATAAATCTGCAAATTTTGCGTGTGCCTCAAGAGACCAAAAAAGCTTTGCACATGATACCCCACATTCTTCCTCCTTTCTGTTCATCCTTATTCTAATCTTAATATAGAAATTTATTATTGTAGAAGACAGATTGCCCTCACAATCCTCCCGCTTGCTTCCCACATCCTTATCCCTTCATCTTTGCCACTTCCTGAAGCAGCTAAGGAAGCCCTCTTTCACAAAAGTCTTTAGTTGTGTGGTTGCAGCTGCCTCCATGTCGTGAGGTCTACTCTAGATTTTTTTGTTGTGTTTGTGGTTTTTTTTTTCAAATTTCAGGTTTCATTTTTGATTTTTATATATATTTTTAAATCTTGGTTTACTTATCTATTAGGTACAGGGTCTCATTACACAGCTGAGACTTATAGACATCCTCCTGTCTCAGCCTTCCTTGAGCTGGAATTTCAGGCATTCAGTCACCACACCTATTTACAGTGACCAGCTTGGTGAGGGTCTGGCAGGGCATGTAATACTGTGGATCAAACCCAGGTCCTTGAGCTGGCCAGGCAGACACTTAGACTGTAGAGCTATCTCCCTAACTTCTATATTTTTTATTATTACGTATTTCTAGTACATAAATATTATAATCCTCATGGAGTAGAATGTACATGTACATTCTTAAGTACATGGCATATCTTGTTTTTAATTTTGTTGAGAACTTCTGACATTCACAATGATCACAGTCTCTGTAGGAAATTTCACCCATACTTAATATATCTTAATACATTTTTCATTCCCTTTTCTTCCATCTTTCTCTTCCATTATCAGACTTTGTTTCTGCTGTTTTCTTTCCAATTTTTTAAAAATCCCTCTTTAATTCAATGAAAAGAGAGTTTTGATCTAATAGTGTTTAGACTAATAGTGTTTTAATAGTAATATCATGTCTGCATCTTGTACCATGAATAACTACTACAAAGACAACAATATACATTGTATTAGCTCTGTTTTTCAGATTTTTTTATTTCATTGAAAAACAAATAGTAATGAGACAGTTTCAAATCAAGTTAGTAGGGCAGATTCAACAATTAATACTTTGCACATTGTTTTTATAGTGGCTTTTTGTTGTACAAGGCGCATACATGAAGCTCTGTCTACAAATACTATTAGAGCAGATGCCTCTAATCAATGAATTCAGAGAATGTAGCTGTATACCTTTTTTAAAAGTTTCAATAATTAATACTTTTCACATTGTTATTTTCCTAGTGGTTATCCATTGTATTAACTCTTGTAACTGTACTACTAACCTGTTTTGAAACTGTATAATTGCTACTTCTTTCTCAATAAAATTAATAAAAACTGTAAAAATAAATAAATAAATCCCTATCCCCACTTTTCCACTTCTTCATTGTTTCTTTGCCTGTCCCTTTTATTTATTTATTTATTTTGTGGTACCAGGGATTAAACTCAGTCCCTTGCACTTGCCAGGGAAGCACTTATTCCACTGAGCCATCTCCCTGGCCACTCTTTTTTATTTTTAATACATAAACACCTACTTCAACGGCCAGGTCCACACAATCATTTATACATAAACACAATAATTAAGCCTTGATATTAATTTTTTCATGTATAAAATTCAGCTAAATCATTGCTCTCCATTTAAGTTATTGTTTATATATTGGAAACCACTTTTTTCTGGTTTTAGTTCAAAATTCAAAAATCAACTAATGTCTAATTTTCTACTTTTTCATGCCTGAAGAATATGAACAATGCAGTGAGAAGACACATCTGATTTTAGTCCCCTGCTCATCACACAATTTGATATTGGACCTACACATATGAACTTACCATTCTGTTTATATACACTGTCTTCACATCTTCATGCTACCAGAAGTTCTGAAGACACTGCAAGCACCAAGGCATGCCTAATTTATTTTCTCATGTGGCCATGGTTTGGGATGAGGGAGGAGTTAGAGGGCGCCTCAAAATTTCTTTCACATGTATGAATATCCAGAGAGGAACCTACTAGACTGTGCAATTAATATGCAATCAGAAAATAGGTTTAAAATCTTCTAATAACAATTAAAGTTTTGAAAATCAGAGAGATAATTCTGAAAAATATGGTAGCACCGAGTAATTCTAAGCAATGTTTTCTTCCATTTGGGGGCAGAGATGATGTGGAAAATTAGTAGAAGGCAAGAGAGTAGACTACAGAGAAGACAACAGTCTGAAAAGCGCAGAAAAGCGGGTTGGCCAAGTAGCTCAGTGGATTAAAGCACCTGCAAGCAGTGACTGGGTTTCCCCAGGTCTGCTGTGCTGGTGCTGCACCCAGAGCTGCACCTGTATAAACAGGAGTTTATACTTGGACAGCTATAAACAGGAGAATAACCACAAGTCTGATGTAGTAGTGAGACCTTGAACACTCTGTAGACCCTTCCCTAAAACAGAAAAATTCACAGGAAAAAGAACTATCCATTTACTTATTACTTTAAGGTTATCTAGGATGCCTTTTCTCTAAAATCTGAATTCAGTGGTCTTAAAATGTTGTCCAAAACATGAACCTGAAGTTAGCTTCAGAGCACATGCTTTTCATAAGTATTTACTATCAACTGTGTTAGACATAAAAAGAAAGAAAGTGTACAGTTGACGCATGATGTCTTAGAATGTTCATTTCTCTAAAGTTTGTCTCCCACCCACCCTAACTCCCAATTCTAAAAGACCATAGATATTTCCAGTAAATAAAATGGGCTAACACTTGCTTATTAGGATTTTTTTCAATTAGCTCTAGAAGATTGGGTATAACAAAAACAATTATATAAATGTATGCATTAGTCCTGCCAGGAAAGTTTGCTAGGAAAGGAGTATTTTGAGTGATTCAACTACCCTGGGCATAACTTGCTTACTGTCCTTTTCCCATGCTACTTCCAGCATTTTTCTGTTCTTGCTTCTGTAAAGCACCTATTTTTTAATCTCATTATTTTGAAGGTTAAGAGGAGAAACAAAGTATAGACTATATCTAGGGTCATTTGGACTCTTGGAAGAATTTTAACACTCAATCTTCAATCTTGAGTCACCAAACAAATATTTAATTATAACAATATTTAACATCTAATATGTAGCTACTAAGTGTAATGCGATCTGTGTGCTGTATTATTTTTATATTGCTGTGTAAACTATTCCCATAAACTTAACAACTCAAGGAACACCCACATATCAGCAATACACAGCAATGTAGTGCACCCATATTCATACCAACAAAATTTGTCTTAGCTAAAGCTTGGAAACAATCCAAAAGCCCATCAATTGAGGAGCAGATAAAAAGATGTACCATTTTTACACATGAAGTATTACTCAATTGTAAAGGAAGACAATCTTGAGGCTTTTATAAGTAAATGTATGCAACTAGAGACCACATTCCTAATGAAATCAGTCAGACTCACATGTGTAAACATCATATAGTCTCGCTGTTATTCAGAAACTGAAAGAATAAATAGAATATGAAAA
>PVKA01034674.1:0-23282 GCA_004027165.1 Ctenomys sociabilis | reverse complement strand
GACAACCCACAAATTTTGAAAAAAAAAAATCTTAACTAATAAGTACTCAGACAAATGTCTGCTCTCTGGAATTTATAAAGAACTAAAATACATTAGGACCCTTAAAGATCCAATCCAGAAATGGGCATCAGAGATGAATACACACTTCTCAGAGGACAAAATTAAAGAAGCGAATAAATATATGAAAAATGCTCCACATCACTAGCCATCCATGAAATGGAAATTAAAACAACACTGTGATATCATCTCACTCCAGAAAGAATGGCTATCATAAACAAATCAACCAACAACAAATGTTGGAGAGGCTGTGGGGAAAAGGGAATCCTTCTCCACTGCTGGTGAGAATGTAGACTGGTACAACCATTGTGGAGGTCAGTGTGGAGACTCCTCAAAAGAGTAGGACTGGAAATCCCATTCAAGCCGACTAACCATCTACTGGGAACTTTCCCGGAGGAACTGAAAACATTATATCATAGGGATACATATGTACCTATGTTTATAGCTGCATAATTTGTGATAACCAAATCTTGGAAACAACCACGATGCCCATCACATAAGGAATGGTTGAAAAAGATGTGGTATTTTTATACAATGGAGTATTACTCAGCTATAAAGAATGATAAACTTGAAGCCTTCATATTTAAGTGGATGCCACTTAATGGTATACTTATAAGTGAAATAAACCAGACCCACATATGTAAATATCATATAGTCTCTCTAGTATAGGTACTAAAAAGAAGAATCACAAATAGAAAGGTATAACACAATTAAAACGAAAGTGAGAACTTGAGGACTGGGCAATGAGAAGAGAGCAAGAAGAAAACATGACAGGGGCAAAACCATACATTTGTATGCACAAGATAGGCAAGGCAATGATCCCGAGAAAGATTAGCAGGTTTTTGAAAGTAGCAGTTAAATGGTAGAATTCTCAACCTGACTGTCTATAAATGCTGATATCTGTGAACCAAGCAATGCACTGTAGATAGCAATGTGTAATAGAAGCGTCACACTTGGAATGCCTGTCATTATGGTCTGCTAAATGCATATTTCCTGTCATGACATACCAGTTATTACCACACTGTCTCACAAGTAAAAGGTTTTTTTTAATTTTTTATTTTATTTATTTTTATGGGTAATAAATTAAAAAACACATAAAAATGTTAAAGGACTGTCCTGTTATAATGTTGTATATGGTTAGATTTCTAAATTTCTGCATAAAAATATGTGTATATTCCTATTTTTAAATCCTTTTTTTCCTCATATTCTATAAGGACATAAATTTCAGTACATCAATACTTGGTGGAAAATACCTGCTCCACATTATGCCTATGGTGTTTGATATTTAGACAGTTAGGGTAAACCAAACTGCATATGTTGCAGGGTAATAATCAGCTTCTCTTCTGGAGGGTTGACAACCTAAGTTCACAAACCAAAAATTGGAGAAAAGATAGGACTACAAGGTCAGCCAACATTTTGTCCCTAGCCTTTCAAGGTCAGTGAAGACTCAGGACATAAGTGAACTTGTATTATAGCATCACGTAACTCAATGATGTCCCAAGTTGTCTGATCAAGGAGATTATGGAGCCACAGAGGAATGTGATCGATGATCTATAATGTGCCTAAGGAGAGTCACATGGAGAGAAAACTTTCTCTCAGGCTTTTACAGAGCACAAATTGGTAAGCAATGGCTGTGACTCATCCACATGGCTGACACTGACAAAGTATCTACAACATACGGTACAGGGTTACAGGATAAATCCTGAGGGGACTTGACTGATCTTATCAGATACAAAAGTTACATTTCTTGTTATATAGGTTTTGCTTTATCTTGGTCTTAACCATCCAATAGAAAAGTATAAAAACTAGGTATATAAAGTAAAGCCATATTAATATACTGAGCTGTAAAAGGCTCCAGTCAACAACTTCTGCAGATAACCCACTACTATTGTGGACTGCTGGACTGTGTTGGAGTGTTTTGCTGAATTTGCACCTATAAGAAGTGAATGCCAATAGAATACTCATCTCTGACAGGGCTAAACAAAAATGGGGATATAAAGGAAGGGCCATTTTACATTTGCATATACAGAATTGTTAGGATATATATACAGCTACTTTCCCTTAATTCTATGAGAAGAAAGATTTGTACTAATAGTGTTTGGACAGGAAACCCTGTCTGCTTCTTATACTATGGATAGCCACTAGAAAGATAACAATATAAAAGGTATTAATTATTGAAATTGTCTTATTAATCAGCTTTGAAACTGTCTCATCAATATTTGTCTCTCAATAAAATGTTTTTAAAAAGAAAAGTATAAAAATGAGATATAGACCTGTCAAAAATGGGCACTCCATTGTTATTCAACCAATTTAGGTGCCTAAACTCAGCAACACAATCCAACACAGTCCAACATTTCACAACAATAGTGAGATAGCTGAAGAAGTTGTGGACCATAACCATTAACAGCTCAACTTATTATTATGGCCCCACGTTGTATACCTCATTTTTATACTTTTCTGATAGATGGTTAAGACTGAGATAGAGCAAGACCTACATACCAAAACATGTAGTTTTTATTTCTGATGAGGTCAGTGAAGTTCCCTCAGGGTTTATCTTGTATTATTAGTATTTTTTTTTTTTTTTTTGTCTTTTTGAGACAGGGTCTCAGTATGCAGTTCAGGCTGGCCTCGAGCTCACTTTGTAGCTAAGACTGGTCTTGAACTCACAACAATCCTCCTGCCTCAGCCTCCTGAGTGCTGGGATTACAGGCATGCGACACCACACCTGGCTTCTCAGGGTTTATCTTGTAATCAGGGGTATAGAAAGGAAGAATCATGATGTGTGTGTATGGACAGTACAGTTGGGATAGATATGCCGTGCTTCAACATAATTCTATGAGACGCAAGATTTGCACTAATGGTGTTTGGACAGGATATTATGTCAGCTTCTAGTACTATGGACAACCACTAGGAAAATAACAGGGTAGAAAGTATTAATTATTGAATCTGTGATATAATTCAGGTATTAAAAATAAGATAAGTAAACAGCTATACTCTCTTAATTTACTTATAAGAGACATCTGCTATAATAATGTCTGTAAGTATAATATCATGTATGTACCTTGTACGATACCAAAACAGTACGAAAGCAGTTTGCAATGTATTAATTTATCGAATCTGCCTTGTTAATGTGTCTTAAAACTGTCTCATTGATATTTGTACTTCAATAAAATAAAAAATAAATTTAAAAAAGAAGTATAAAAAGTAAAGCCATATTAATAGGCTGAGCTATAAAAGACTCAAGTCAACAACTTCTGACATTGCCAGTCCTATGGAAAACCCACTACTATTAAGGACTGCTGGACCATATTGGAATATTTGGCTGAATTCACACACCTACAATATTTAAATGACAATGGAATACCCTTCTCTGGCAAACTAAGCAAAAAAGGGGGTACAAATGAATGACCATTTTGTATCTATATATTCAAAATAGTTAGGACAGATATGCAGCTACACTCAATTCAATGAATAAAAAGATTTGTTCTAATAGTGTTTGTTTGTGGACAGGGTACATGTCTGCATCTTGTACAATGAATAACTACTAAGACAATAATATGCAATGTAATTATTGTTGAAACTGTCCTATTCATCTGTTTTGAAACTGTCTCATTACTATTTATTTCTCAGTTAAGTTATTTTTTAAAAAAACTTTTTGAAATACAGCTTCTCTAACAGCAAAGGAACACCCATCTCTGACAAAACAAATGTCAAAGAGGGGATATGAATAGAGGACATTTTGTATGGAGAAATATATATATATGTGTGTGCATGTACAAGATAGGGTAGATATTTAGTCTATTTTCTCTTAGTTCAGTGAGAAGAAAGGTTTGTACTAATATTGTTTAGACATAGATATCATGTGTGCATCTTGTTCTCTGAAAAACCTCTGTGAAGACAACAATATGCAATGTATTAATTATCATAACTGTCTTACTAACCTGTTTTGAAACTGTTTCATTGTTATTTTATCTTTTTTCTCATTAAAATGAATAAAAACTTTAAAAATAAAAGATTTAGCTATGACAGATTTCACTGCCATAAACATAGGTACACTTATATAACCATGGTATGATGATTTCAGTTCTTTAGGAAAAAATACCCAGGAGTGGAATAGCTGGCATGAAGGGGATCTCCAATCCTAATATTTTTGAGGAATCTTCATACTGATTTCCATAATGGTTGTACCAGCCTGCACTTCCATCAACAGTCAAGAAGTCTTCGTTTTCCCCACAGCCTTTCCAGCACTTGTTATTGGTTCACTTCTTGATGACAGCCATTTTTTCTGGCATAAGATGGACCTCAGTATTGTTTTAATTTGCCTCTCTTGAATGACCAATGATGGTGAACATTTTTTCAAGTATTTATTTGTCATTTGCATCTCTTCATTTGTGAAGTGTTTATTCATCACAGATGCCCATTTTTGGATTGGCTCTTTGAATTTTGGATGTCTATATAATTACAAATTTTGCATCTGAATTTCTAGAGTATGCAGCGCACTAACGCTGAATTTGTTGTTTTCCTCCTGGCAGATCCATTACAGGATTTTGGCCTTTCTATTGACCAGTGTTCCAAACATATTCAACCGAAGGTCAGCATTCGATTTGGCATCATTCTGAGTAAGTGCAAATTGTTACCATGAAATAAAATGTGGCCCTGGCTCTCCCTATGCTGCACATTTGGGGGACACGTGGTATCTATAACACAAGTCAACTGGCTGACTAAACCCTGTGACCCCCACCACCACCCTCTGGCATTAACTCTACCCCTAACCTCGTTTTCAGTTCTCTGAGTAATACCTAAGTAGAGGAGAACTCACACTTGGAGCCATGGTTTTGTACCAAAAAGACCCTCGACACTCATTTGAGTATCATGAGCCCCTGAAACAAGTGCGCACACAGAAGTCACCGGGAGTGTTCTGAGGCTGAGTGTCGATGTGTCCGTAAGAAAGAACCTGTGCTCAGTGGTCTCGGCCACGAACAGCACCAACTACCGGCAGCAGGATTTGGCATCTGCATCATTTTGACCCCAAAGAGTTGTCATAAATTCTTAAAGCTTGATGTAGGCAGCTGTCACCCTCATGCCCTTTAGCATGGCTCAAAGACTGACTCACCAAGAAAAGAAGAACACGGTCTCCAACACAGGGCAGAGAAATGGAAAGAAAAGGCAGCTTGCCTTGCTGGTAGAAGGTTCACGTGCTCACTATGTATCATGCTACTGATGGGACACAAGAATAAAGTTGTTCTTCTCTTTCCTTTTAGGGGAGGACTTCAGAGAGCTGTACCTTGACATAGCTCTCATGAGTAAAGGTGTCTCTGTTTTGAACTACTCCTACCCTGTCTGTGAGGTGGACCGACCCAAGTTTTCCTTCTGTGGAAGGAAGAAAGGAGGTAAGCCACCTGCATTACTGACAGCTTGTGTTTGAGGCCAGGATCCCCAGGCCAGAAACCTTGGGCCAGAGCTCAGGCTCTGTCCCTCACCTCTATCCCTTAGCCTGGATGGACAGGCTTAACCACATTTATCAGAATCTATTACATAACAAAAATGACAAGAAGCCCAGCCCTGGGGCCTCCTCACAGGGCTGTTACAGACAGCATGAACCCCACTGGGGCTGCTGACAAGGGCATGAGGTAGGCAGACTCAAAGGAGAGAACAGAAACCCCATGTCATAAGCTCACTTTTCTCTAATTCACTGGGCTGCCATGTGCCTGCACTGCACACCCCACACATGTGCCCTCTTCCTTGTCTGCCCACCAGGCAAACTGAGACCCTAAGATGCCTCTGTTCAATCAAAACTTGAACCTGCCATGAAGCTGGCCTCCCCTGGAAGTTGCTCCCTTCTGGTTGTGCTCTCCTTCCACTGACTAAGAGGGAGCGGAACTCAAACCCACACCCTAGAAACATGTTCTTACCTATCTCCCCGGTCAAGGAAACTAGGACTTTAGATAGTAGGGATCCCCTAAAATCACCCAGTTATCCTTTCTAAACAAAAGACCTGGAAGATGTAGGAGTTCCCTCCCCATATGTAAGTAAAGAACACAAGCGATTTAAGGAAAGTTTGGCCAAGTGCAAGCTTGATGAACTCAGGTGTGATCAGCAGGTGGAATCCTTGGTGTCCTCCATGCACATACTTCTCTTATAAACCCTGTTGTGTTGTACCGGAACCCTTCACGCTCCCTGACACCCGTAATGGACTATGAACTCCTCGTGGTGGGACAGCATCACCTTTTCTCCTTATTCCTAGTATATTAGCCCTCTCTGGCCACTGGAGACAGGCTCCAGGACCACTCTGCAAATATCCAAGTCCATACATGCTGAAGTCCCTTCTCAAACTGAGTCGCATTTGCATAGCCCCTACGCACATCCTTCCGTACCCTTTGAACTATTTCTAGATGACTTGTAATACTTCACACAGTGTAAGCGCTGTGTCAGTCATCTTTGTGCTACAGAGTTTAGAGGATACATGCTCAATAGACACTGTTTTTGCCAAGAGTTTTCCATTTGCAATTGATTGAATCCCTGAACACAGAATCCAGGGGTTTGTAAACCACAGATAAAAAGGCTGACTGTGTTTCAGATGGACCTGATACGAAGGGAGCACTAACTGCAGACACACCGAGAGAGTAAGGTGACTGGCACTGAGAAGGTTTTACACTAGCTGCTGCTCTAAGAGCTTTAGATCCAAGAAGCCACTGATTTTCCACCCCAAACTTGTGAGTTAGTCTGATCACTACTCCTTCTTTATAGATGCAGGTGCTGAGGGAGATGTAGCAAATCAGGGTGGGCGAGGGACCCGTGGCTTGGCCCCAGGCAGGCTGGCTTCGGAGTTCATGATCTTAGCTTCCAATAAGTGGATGAACAAAAGTGCAAATAGCCAAACATATAATTATGGTCTCTGGGAGTTTCTTTACAATAATTATTCAAGGTTTTATCCCTCTACCCCAGTGGTATATGCTTCAAATGAAGGGGTTTTTCTCCTACCTAGTTAATTTACCATAGAATGATTCCAGTTTTCCTCTCTCAACTTATTGAAAATATGTTAAATGAATCCGTTCATGAATTTTGGTAAACCCAGTCCACGGGCACTGCCCAACCACTCTAATCTAGCAGAGCCCCAAATCCTCAGCTACAGCTGGCCTCAGCCAGGCCTTCTTCTCTCCTCTCTTCCTTCCCTTCCTTCCTTCCTTTCCTTTCCCCTGCCTGCCTGCCTTCCCTTCCCCCTTCCTTCCTTCCTTCCTTCCTTCCTTTCTTCTTTCCTTCCTTCCTTCCTTCTTTTCATCCACAATAACTAAGCTTTTACACTGTGTCAAGTGCTCCAGGGAGTCCCAGAGAGCCCCAGATAAACTAAGAAGACGTTCTCCTCTCGAGGTACAGTAGCTTTCTAGAGAGCTGCAGCACACAGCTGCTCCCAGTTGCTGTGTGTGGTGTGCATGAAAGGAAAACAAGCCAAAAGCCCAGCCAGCCTGAGAGGGGCGGTTTAGCCCCAGTGGGTCCCACATGTAGCAATGGGACCAACCCAGGAAACTGAAAACAAACTACTTTTATGCTTACTTTTAGCTTATCTGAAGTCTTTTACATGGTTTTCAGCTGTGTGTGTGTGTGTGTGTGTGTGTCTGTGTCTGTGTGTGTGTCTGTGTAATACCTCAGCTGGTTTGAAAGCATTCCTGATTTTATATGTTCTATGAAAACATAATGTGAGAGGGTCGGCCAGGTAGCTCAGTGGACTAAAGCACCTGTTTAGGCAGAGCGCAGGGACTGGGGTTCCATCCCCAGCATGCTGTGCTGGACCCACCCTTGGAGCATGCTGAGATGGTGATTGAGACTCGGTATGAGAGGCTGAAAACAGGAGAATCACTATGAGTCCAATCCATGTAGTGAGACCTAGTAGACCCTGTACTAAATACATAAAAAAATTAAAGTCTAAACTCTTCAAACCCATTTCTTCTGCTTGATCCCCACAGCACAGCTCCACACACAAGGGGTACAGTACGCCATGTCAGCACACACATGGAGCCCATGGCAGTCAGATCAGGGCCAGAGGCTCATCTCTCACCTCAGGCCATTGCCCTTCCTCTGCAACAGACACATCCAAAGTCCTCCCTGCTAGCTATTTTGAGGTAGTCAATTAACTGTAGCCGGCCATAGGTATCCCACTAGGCTGCAGAACTTCAGAAGTTATTTCTCCTGTCCTGCTGCACACTCGAACCTGTAAACCACCTGTGGCTGTCTCTTGCTGCCATGCTCCTCTCTGCCTCTGGTAACCAGGATTCTACTCCCTATATCTTTGAGACCGACTCAAAGTACAAGCGAGCACAGGCAATGTCTGCGTTTCTGCTTCTCTTAGCATGCCCTCCTGCTTACCTGCATTCCTGAAAATGCCAGAACTGCCTTCTTCTCTGTGACTGAATAATGTTCCACTGCGGACATAGACCCTCACTTTTTTATGCTTTCATTCATGAGTTAATACCTAGATACTTGCGTTCATTCCAAAGTCTATATTCTTTCAACAACAAAAGCACATCATGAAGGTCACTATTCTACTTCCCCAGCCACATCCTGCCCCACTTCACATTGTACCTTCACAAACATTGCCACTTTCTGACCACACGCATGTGCACGCACATAGCATTGTTTGCTTGGTCCCCTGAGCCTGCAACACCTGCTCTGCATTTGTCTTCCATTGAGACCTAATTTTAAAAGTCTTCTTTTTTTTTTTTTTTTGGTGCAACTGGGAATTGAACTCAGGCCCTTGCACTTGCCAGGGGAGCGTGTATTCCACTGAGCCATCTCCCCAGCCCCAAAAGTCTTCTTTTAACCCAAACCAATGAATTGCTCTATCTGCATGGTCCAAAAAGCATCAAATTCTACTTCTGCTGTACCCTCTTCCCTCCCCCATTGTGTGTGTGCATCCCATTAAACTCTGAACTTCTCAATGGCAGTAATTCTTGCTCATCTCTGTCTCTGTATACACAGCAAAATGAGCTGACACAGAGAAAAGACAAAATAAATGCTTTTTTTGTTAAATTTGCATGTGGACATTGAGGAACTGGATAAAGTACACAATGGCACTTTAAAAGTGACTATCGAATGACTCTTATGCACAACAAAGACCAAAAGCTCAGCAAACAGCAAGCTGTCTTGATCCTCCAACTTTAAGAAAACCTTACAATGTGTTTACTCTGGGCATAGTTTTGATAGAGTCAATAAAACAGGAGCAATATCTTCTTCAAACAGTGAGAGATGTTCAGTTCAGTGAGCAGCTTGGAAGGCTGGGGCTCCCCTCATCCGAGTGCTGGGAAGCCCTTCAGCCCTTCATTGCATTATTGCTATGAGGATGGTGACTGCACAGACAGATGGTGACACCAGCATTTGGGGTGCTGCCAGCAGGTCTCCTGTAGTACATACAAAGCAACCAGAGAAATGATATGCAAATGTCCTGTGAACAGATAAGTATGCAAATCCTATCAGCCAGACACACTAACATCTTAAATTCAGAGGCTTCTGGACTTATTAAATTTTTCTAGTCCTCCCACAAACCTACTACAGGAATGATTATAATCCAAAGACGTGATTAATACTGAACCCAGAAGTGGGGGATACACCAGGGAGAACTGAAGTCAATCAAACCCAAGCCCAAGCTGCTACTGACACACAAGCATGAAACAGAGCCCTGCAGTGACCTGCAGGTGGGGACAGACCTGGTGTGCGCGGTGGGCGGCACAATCTTGGGTCAGCTGTCACTGGGTTGGGTGGTGCTGCGTCCACCCCCTTATGGTGCATTCCTCTGGAAACTGTACCCAACTTGTTATTATTCTCCAAGTCAAACAAGACTACAAAATGGGTTGGCTTCTCTGAGACTGTGAGTTGAAAATACTGTCTCCTTTTCCACTTAGGCATATTTGAGTAAAAACAGGATCCATACAAATTCTGAAATAATGTTTAAGGGAAATAGACTGAGCATATTCACTGTCACTGGGGCAGAATACCTGAGACAATGAATCCAGCTGCTGTTCCTGAGGGAAAGACACTGTACTGCAGGGCTCCATGCCTCTCCATGTACAGCACTACAGCTCAGATCAGCTCAAGCCTAGAAGCTGCCTATGGCCCCTCAACAGTCAAACAGATCACGAAAGTATGGTAGCTGCACATGGCACCACTCTGCCATAGAAGGATGAACTTGAGTCCTGGGTAGGCAAATGAATGCACCTGAGACCATAATCTCAGGTGAGATAAATCAGAAGCACGAGCTGAACGATCACACGGCTTCTCTTACACGAGAAACTCAAAGTGGAGATAAAGAACAATATAAAATGAAGGCACGAAAAAGTTGAGAGACACTGCCTTCTCAAAAGGAAAGCGATCAAGAGGTGGAGGGAGGGGAAAGGAGAGGGGAGGGGATGAAAACAGGAATACAGATGTGTTATGAGCTTGCGCCCACTCCACATGAGGAATGTAAGCATTATGGACTGCAAAAACTGACTAACAAAAATATATAAAAATTTTTAAAGGAGAAAAGTTTTGCTGGGGCTCAGCGTTAGAGGTCTGTAGTTGCTTGGTTCTGTGGCTTGGGGGCTGTGGTAGGGCAGAGCATCCTGTCCTGTCCACCTGTCCATGGTACAAGGCAGGGCAGTGCTGTTCACCCGTGGCAGCCAGGAAACAAAAGGAAGCAGGGAGAGGCTGGGGTCCCGGCATGCCCTTCATGATGCACCTCCCGGAGGCCCCACCCCTTCAGGGTTCCGCTGCCTCCCCAGCACCAGCAGGTGAGCCTGGCCTTTGTGGAAGCATCAAAGTCAAACCACAACACAGAATGTATTACTTATCAGCTATAATACACACGGCTACCCTATGAATAAAATACTTGCACCTTTTAAATGTGGCTGGTAGAAATGCAGTATTACACCTAGAACGTTATATGCATTCATTCTGTTTCTAGTGACAGGGCTGCATTTATTGTCCTTAAAATTTTCCAAGACACCCAATGCATAGTCCAAACCCCCACCAATTAAGTCTGAATCTCTGGGAATCAAAGCTAAGCAGTTTAAGTCTATGTTCAACTAAGTCAAAAAAACACTACCTTTCCCTGGTAAACATTTCACCCGGCATTAACACAAAACTTGGTGTGTTTCCAAGGATGCCACTCTATTAACTTATTTCCTGCTGGCTTCCATCTTATGAGGCATAAAATTCTTATTATTAGTGTCTGTAGTGTTGTGATTTATAATAGGAAATATATATTTTGTCTCTACCTGTTTCTCAGCAATCTTTGTGGTTGATTCCCTGAACATGGGAGGGCCAGAAGAAAGTTGTGTTCTATTGCTGGGTCCCTCACCCAGTTCCTGGCATCAAGCTACTAAATTCCTTGAAAATTTTGGGTGAGAGGAACAGTTTTTATTCTGATAAGCTAACTCTGAATGGGGTCTGGTCGCCAGAAATACAAAGCCCTGGTTAGAAGCTTGGAACTCTGAGCCTCGCCCATCTCCCTTCCTGGAGATGTAGAGAATGAGAAACTATAAGTTATGGCCTGTAACAAAACCTCCACAGTCATCTCTCAAGTGTGGGTCCAGGTCGCAGAACATGTTGGGGTGCCTAGAGAGTGGTACCCCCAGAAACTCTGAACCCCTTTCACATAACTGGCCCTGTGGGCCACTTGTATGGCCATTTGTCATAGTATCTGTCTAAACTGGTAAAGGTCAGTGTTACCTCAGCTCTGAATGCTCGTAGCAAGTCCACCATCATGAGAACCTCTGAGTTGTAGCCAAGTCAGATAGAAGTGTAGAACCTGAGAATCTAGAAACCTAACATGTGTGGCATGGAATTGAAAGGGAAGGGCAAGCCTGTGGGACTGAGCCTTGAACCTGTGGGATCTGCACTAACTCCAGTTAGTCTCTGAATTGAACTGACTTCTAAGACACTGAGCTGATATTGAATAACTGTTTCATGTGGGCAGGAAAAAAAATCCACTGTTTTGGTGATCAGAGTGTTCTTTGCTGAGAACATGGGAGAAAATAGTCTGATTTTTCCTATATGCAGAAGAACTTGAGTAGCTTAATCAAGGTTGCAAAGCCAACAGAGTATAGGGATGATTTTCTATCCAGTTCTACACCCCCCTGGCCAGGTATCCTTTGTAAAAGTAAACAAAATCTCTTAGAAAAGAGAACTTGTGTCCATACTTCACTGAGATGGTGAAGGGACTTAAAGACCACGATCACATTATAAGGGCCAAGTGATCACCTTGGGGGTAAGCTGCCATTCTTATTAGGTCATCAGACCAACACCAACACCATGTAAGAAAGGATCAGAGGTACAAATTTTGTTCCCCATCCATATTTACTACATCAAACATTCTGATATTAAGCCTTAGCAGCCTGCAGTTTACAAACCTCTGAGGTCATGGGTCAGCCGACTTCTGGTAAAATACAAAATAGTAATTATTTTAGGCCCTGAGGACCATATGTTCCAGATGGTTCTGTGGCCTTGCTGGTGACAGTTGCTACAGGCAACATGAAAACAAATAGGCATGGCTGTCCTCCAGTCTAACATTTTAAATATGGGTGCTGAAATTTAAATTTCATTTAATGTTTATACACAGTGAGATGTTATTTTCTGTTGTTTTTTTTTTTTTCCTACTCTTTAAAAGCATGAATGGGCTGGAAAGATAGCTCAGTGGAATAAGTGCTTGCCTGGCAAGTGCAAGGTCCTGAGTTCAATCCCTGGTACCACTAAAAAGAAAACAAAAGCTTAATAAAAGTACAAAGATAAAAATCATTCTCAGCTTACCACTACTTGAAAACTGGCATGGAGCAGGGTTTGGCCTGTCACTGTAGCTTGCCAGCCCTCTCTCTGGGTGGCTCTGCTGCAAGATAAAGTTTTACTTTGTTTTGTTTTGTTTTTTTGTCTTTTTGAGACAGGGTCTCACTATGCAGTTCAGGCTGGCTTCGAGCTCACTTTGTAGCTCAGGCTGGTCTTGAACTCACAACAATCCTCCTGCCTCAGCCTCCTGAGTGCTGGAAGATAAAGTTGATAGCCACTACTAAGAACTTGTGCCCAGAATTGCTGAGCATAGGTACCCTCTGAGTCTCACCATGGTGGATATCTGCCTAAAGTTTACTGTAGTTCCAATCAAGGTCACTACTCCTTAGCCAGCTGTCCCCCAAGAGTGTGCTCTATGTGAGACCTTTGAGGAAGGTGAGAGATTTATGGGAGCTTGTAGCTAACTTACTGTTAGGAGGTGGGTCAAAAGAGTAGGTCCCTGGAGTGTGACATGGAAGAACTTATTCCCTCCCTGGCTTCTTCTTCAGTCTCTGGACTTCCAGAACACCTTGCTGTGGACAGCTTTCCTGGACGCAGATGACTATAAACTAAAACATGAACCAAAGTAAACCTCTTGGTGCAGGGTCTCACTAGGCAGCTTGGACTCATAGTGATACTCCTGTTTTCATCCTCCCCAGTGCTAGGATTAGAGGTGTGCACCACCATGCCCAGTCTCATTGGCTGACTCAGCACACCCAGGCAAGGCATGCGGTACCGGGGATGGAACCCCAGGCCCTGAACTTGCCTAAGCTATCTCTCCTGCCTTTTACAAGCTGAGGACATAGACTCCTTTCTGATTCTTAGTTAGTTCAATTATTAAGTAGTAGCAGCTGTGATTCATCATTGGGTAAGTGAAGATTAAGAAAATATATGCAGTGCTCGGTGCTTTAGAAATCCTGGGGCTCCTCTCCTATCTTGAGAGACACTGAGACAGGAGATGGAACAGGTTGGATGGACTGCAGGGTTGCCTTTTCAACCTAGGATGATTTTCCCCTAAAACCCAGCGCTTAGTAAGGAATCTGACTCACGGGGCAGCCAGGGAGGTAAGCATCCTGGCACACCACATTCTCCGCTCAGCACTCTGTGATTCCTGGCCACTGACGGAGGAGCCTTCCCCGATTTCAACACTGCACCTAACATGCCATTTTCTACTGGTGACTCAGGCCCCTCCCAGAATACTTGCCGGTGGGAATGTCCACTCTCTTCCCAGCAACCTGACTCCTGATCTGCCCCACCCATATACTCCATCCCCTCGGTCCAAACTAGCATCTCACTATTGCTGGCCCAGGCCCGGTTCCCACAGTCTGGATTTGCCGCTGCCTTACCTAGCTTGGAATTGAGTCCTGGCTATCCCAGCCCCCGAATGAGTTCTGACTTGTGGCAAGTGTAATGCACCTTGGAGTCTGTTCTCAGAAAGTTCATTTTGTTCAGAAATTTCCCAGAATATCTCATGTCATAAAAATGAGACTGAAATAACAAGCTAAATAGAACCAAAACTTAATTTTGGGTCTTCTTGTCGATAGTGCAATTAAATCACCCACTTGAACGTGGTGGCAGGCCCCTGACACCCAAACAAACAACGGGAAGAAATTGCTCAAAAAAAGAGGATGCGGGGGGCCAGGTCGATGGCTCCATGAAATAAGTGCTTCCCTGGCAAGCGCAAGTGTCTGAGTTCAATCCCTGGCTCCACAAAAAAAAAAAAAAAAAAGAACCTTTAAAAAAAGAGGACACTTATATTGTTGTTATTACATCATCCAGGGCCATGTAGAAATGAGACTTTCAACTGGAATTAAGCGTAGAACTTTGAAAAAAGCCCAGACAAAGGCCATAAAGTAAACAAAATGAACGCGTGATTTTCACTCTTGATATGAGCCACATCAACTGGCAAACTCAGTTCTAGCCAAATCTCAATGACTTCTGCCAGGCTAGGAAAATGCAGACTGCACTATATGAGTCATTGGCTTCCACAGTGATTTATTGTTTCATGGATTGATTGACTTATGGGTGTCAACTGTGCACAACCGACACAGTTTGGATCTGTAACATCACCCAAAGACCCATATATTTAAAAGTTTAATTCTCAGTGGCATTATCAGAAGGGGCAAAACCTTTAGAGAGGAAACCTTAGGTCGTTGAAGATATGACCTGAAGTAGTTTCTCTCTATCTCTGTCTCTGTCTATTTTTCTGTCTGTCTGTCTGTCTGTCTGTCTGTCTGTCTGTCTGTCTGTCTCTCTCTCTCTCTCTCTCTCTCTCTCTCTTTCTCTCTCCCTGGCCATGACCTCAGAACTTCTGCTTCACTCCAATCCCTGCTGTGATGCGCAGCCCCACCACAAACCCAAAACAATGGGTCCAGGAGATTATGAACTAGACCCTCCAAAACCATCAGCCAACATGAACATGTATCTTTTCCTAAACTTATTTTCTCAAAGGCCTGAAGAAGTACATGACATATACTATCTGTATGGTTATGTGTGTATACAGAGGATATCTAGGAATTATCAAGGGATTGGTGGGCCAATGACTTCTTTGCAATCTTTACTGCCCCCCCCTCCGCTTTGCACTGGAGAATGAACTCAAGACCTTGAGTTTACCAGGCCCTTTACTTCTATGCTTGACATGTTGCCATACCACAAGACACTGAGAGGACTGTATATGCCATGTTCATGTTAAAGAACTTAAGAATGCCAGAAAGTGAAGAAGATAGCAATGCCCACAGGATCCACTGATTCATGGTGTGTCTGTCCTCATAAAAGTCACTTTTAAAACAAAAGCATAGGAGTAAAATCTATTATGAAACACAGCAGACACCAACAGATATACCTCACTCGTGCTATGTAAGGCACAAGAAAAGATTAGATTTAGGCTTGATTCTAAATGCATTAATTTTAAAATCTTGTAACTAAAAAATATAGTGACACCCTGCAAGCTGAAGAACTCTTTTGTTTAGGAAATAATTGCTCCCTGGTCTATCTCTTGTGTAAATCTAAACTTTCTTACTTTAAGTGTGTGTGCGAAGTGGGGATGCACTGTAACTCGGTGAATTTCAATTACAGCAGGGTAGATCTCCTGAGAGGTATACTTAATTCTAGTATGATGCTGCCCAGAAGGCAGATATTATCGCTACCCACATCTAAGGGATTCGGCTGGAACAGATTTTACACACAGACACAAACTAATCAAAGGTTTCACCACAGTGGGAACTCAGGGGCTACCAGTCCTCCCTTCCCTTGTTAATGTAGGTCTTTTTCCTTCTGATCCTGGTTCTCACTGAACACAAGCACGTAAGCATACTCTAAAGACAACTGGTGGAAGAGCCACCCTGATCTCACCATTTGTATCTATTCAAATTCCACTCTTAACTGTTCCAGCTCAATGTGTAACTCAGATTCTGGCCGCTGATTTCTAGCCCCCTTGCTGTTTCTGTCTCCATGTGCCCCTTTCCAGGGGTTTAAGAAATGGAGGGAACTTGAGCAGAGCAGTGAGAATGCTATCTGTTTGCCACCTGGATTGGGGCAGGGAGCTCACAACTACTTTCTGCAAACTGTCTTACACTATGCAGTGTGAGACTTGCACACAGGGCGAAAAACCCTTCCAGGCAGCTGTGCCTTTGAAGATCATTCACTGCTGCTGATGGTCTGACAAGCCCTATAGTGTGTCTCCCAAGACATGGGTCCCCAACCACAACTTCACCTACAACACAAGCCATAGAGCGCCACAGTCACAGGCTTCATCGTTCAGTTGCTGAAACATCACACACTGACAGTTGCAAACTCCAGCAACTTGGCCACTGATTTCTGCCATCACAGAACCACGTCACCTTGCTCTACCTGTGTGTTCGTCTTCAAGCTCTGGGCCATTTCAGGCCACCTGCTTCTGCAAGCTCCCTTCCCTCTGACCTGCTCCAGTGGTCCCTTCACTTCTTGGTCCACCTCTCCCCATCTCAGCCTCTTGTCCTGTCCTTTATTAGCCTCTGTGAATAGTCCAAATGACAAATTCTCTTCCCACCTCTTCCCGTGGATGAACCTACAGGCCCTGAGGGAGTGATGGCTCTCTGCCACCTGGATGTGGTATAGATTTGGCCATCATCACTCTTACTGTCATTTAGTAGCTATGAACAGAGTGCTACCAAAACCATGCTGCTCTGGAAGACTCTCTTGCTCTCCACCATCACACTGCAGTGCTGCTGATGGAGAATGGGGTGCCCTCCCCAGCACAGCAGCTCTCAAGACAAAGCATATGTCCGCAACCCCCAGAGGGTGGGTTCATCTGGAGGCTGCTGGACCCACCCCAGAATTTCCAATTTGGTACAACTGGAAAGAAGCCTGAGAATGTTCACGTCTTCTAATTCTCTTGGTGATAATTTGATGATTCGTTCAGTCCTGGGATCCCACTGTGAGAATCACTACCTTAGTAGATGAGCCCAAGGTCTGAAGCCAGAGCTACAGAGAGCTGGATGAGCTGGATCTTTACTGCCACTTCACACTTACGCGGCCTTGGGTGAGTTACTTACCCTTCCTGAGCCTCTGTTTCCTCATCTGTACAATAGGAGGACAATCCCAAGCAATTGCATGGGATTATCATAAGGATAAAAGTGGAATAATGTGCTTAAATCCCTAAGAATGGGATTTGGCCAGGTAAGCTGCAATTCCCAATCAGTGTGGCTATTTTGCAGCCAATGGCAAATTTCTCAAGCAAGGGCCTCACAGCCCTTTAAACCATCATCCACGGCAGACTGGAAGTCTGCATCTTAACGATGCAGCTGGAGAGACAGTGGGGGCTTTGAGGCTTAGAAAATGAAGACTTTTTCCCCAGGGTAGCAGGAATGACTTTGGTCCAAACCTACATATTTCTTGGTGGTCAACAACGAGGTGTCTGCCTGGCTTTCTTGCACTTCTAAGAAGAGGAACTCACTTGCATTTCCCCGTGGGATTGGAAATCGGAAGCCACCACCTCATCCTCACATTCCTCCCTTTCTTATCTTCATGTTTTATTCCTCAGCGGCAGACTTCAAGCAACTGTGGATTTCCAACTTGTGATAACTGGACAGCCATAGTGGTGGTAAATTCATGGCAAATTAGAAAGAAACAATGGTTTATTTATTAAATTAGCACCCTCTTGAATCACAAAACACAGACTTAGAAATAGTGGCCACCCTAGAGTCGATCCTACCAAAAGCTACGCACAAAAGATCTCCTTGCTAAACAAAAGGAAAGGGAATATATCAGCTGCTAAGGCATCCTGAAACTTTTGGGTGCTTTTCTCTGTACTCAAGTTCCAGTGCATTTATAAATGAGCTAATAAGAAATGGAAACAGTCCTTTGACATGAGTTGATTCATTCTGCTAGTTCAGCCCAGTGTATTAGGGATAATGAAAACCTAGAACCAGAAGCAATTTTAATTTCCTAAGACAATGCAAGCTTCTTTACAAGTCCTTGGCCTGTTGTGAAATTTTGTAAATTGACCTAGTAACTCATACCCTTCCATATAATAATCATTTAGGAAGTTAATTAAGGAGGACGACTCACAGCTCCCAACAGCCCCCAACCTGACCCCAGGTTTGCCGATGTTTGCATTTGAGCAACCCAACCATCCCTGGAGGTCTGCCACACCCGGACCCTGGGTGCCCAGCCTGCACAGAGCAGCCCTCCGCGGGCCTAGTCGGCGTTCCCCACCACGCCGCTCTCCCTAGCGCTGCTCCAGCTCCCAGAAGACCAAGGCACTCTCTTCCCTCTTCCTCCCTCTCCTTGCTGGTTTGCTAATTTCCATGTATGGGCCAATCAGGACACCAATTTAGAAGGGTTTTGAGAGTTATATGAAATGTTTGTCCACAGAAATAGGTTGGTAGAAGAGAATGACTTAAATTCTCTTTCCCTTCCTGCCATGGAATCCTAGTTTTCAAACACAGAGTTCATCTTAATCACTGGAGGTTACACACACTGGTCCACAGTTCAGTGGCAGTCAAATTCCACCCAAAAGACTGAAACAGAGAACTGACTGTGCCCCCTCCCTTTCAATAAGTCTTTCCTTAACCGACTTCCTTGTCTGCCCCATTCAGCCCCTCCCATGCACAACCTTTTTCTCCTCTGCTTCAGCATCTGTCTTCTCCACAAAATAATCACTGGGGCAACCAGAGCATGAACACTCTTCTGCCTGGCCCTTGGTGCAAAGGCAGGGCACAAGCTCCGGGGCATTCCAACATAGTTCTAGCCCAAGTGATCTCTCCCACAGAAACAGAGGCAAATGTGCGGGCAGCCAGTTCTCCTGGTCCATCAGCAGCTCCACCTTACCTTTGGTGCACATTAAAAGAAGGCACTTTGTCTGCCCACTTATTATTGCTCTCATAGAATATGTGGGACTGAGTGACTTACACAGACAAGAAATCTGTGTCGGCTCTGAACACTGAGAAGTCTAAGATTGAGCAGCTGCATCTACTGAAGACCTCATGTTGCTTCCTACATGGTGGAAAGATGAAAAGCAAGGAGGTGCAAGAAAGGAGAGGAGGAGGCAAGGGCTACCGCCCTGCTTTACAACAACCTATACTTGAGGTGACCAGCCAGTCCCCAGAGAGTGAGAATGCAGATGGCACTAATCCCTTCATGAGGGTGAATCTCACATAACCCAAATCCCTCAACACTATGACACCATGGACTACATGCCAGCATGAGCTTTAGTAGAGCCAAACCATGTTCAAACCACAGCAGGCACCTTCTGGCAGGAAATGTTCTTCACTTGGGGTCCTTTTTGATGAACATTGACTTGGAGGTGGGCAGTATTCAGGACACCATGCCAGGAAGCAGCACTGGCAGGGAAGAGAGAGACTCAGTGCAGGAGAGAAACTCAGCAAGGGCTGCTTCCAGGAGAGGATCACCTGAAAGGGGAGAGGGGGCAGCACTGTCCTGGGGAGCTCAGCGTTGCTTCAGACACCAGGTGGCAGCTGCTGGTCACAGGATGATCCCAGGTCGCCCATCCCCTGTTTCCTTCTGGGCTGAAGGGTTTCTGTAGGCTGAAGGACAGTGCCACACCACAGCAAATGCATGTGATGGGACTCAGCCTGGTTCCAGACTAAGCCTGGATTTCTGCTCTCCCTCAGACATGGACCCTCTATGCAGCCTCACAGGGAGGCCCTGCAGTGTCCTTCTGAGATGATGCAACTGGGTATGCAGCACTCAGATTCCAAAAAGTCCTTGAGGTTCTGCAGGATGACAGTAAAATTGCCCAGAATGTGCAGGACCTGGCTTTGACTCCTAGCCTTGAAAAACCAACAGACCTGAGAGCTGGAGAGGCTGCCAGATCAGGACACTGAATAAAGTAATTTTAAAAATTGTAGTTGGACTTGAGTTGAGCCTGTAACTCCTTCCCACATTGCCCACAACCTAAGGAATTCCTAAGGCAGCCTTCAGAGTCTTGGGGATCATTCTGCAGCCATGCCACATCTAAGGCTCCTGGGCAAGCTCACTCTTATTTTAAATTAGTGTCTGTACCAGCAACATCTGAGTCTGAAGGTTTGGGAATCACCAGTCCCTGGAGGGTCCAAGATGGAAGAAAAGACAGGTGGCCAGGAGGAGCTGTGCTGGGTCTCCGCCATCCTCCAGACCAGGCCTCACAGACATACCTGGAGGCAGGAAGAGAGTAGCACTATATTTAGAGCTTACTAAAATGAAGCATGCATTTCCTCCTTCTCCCTCCAAAGACAATGAGATTCGTGGACATACAGCATTCTTCCCACCTGCTTCTGTGGGAGCTCCCTCCTGTGCTCTGGGAAAGTGAGGGCTATATCTCCCTAGTTTCACACCCTGCCAAGAGTGCAGATACACCTTCCACACTGCTTTCTCCTGTGACATCTACATGCCGATCTAAAAGGACAAAGCTTGGATCACACTACTGCTCATAATAATTGTACTAATTACATTCCTACCTAACTGTACTGTAGTGTACAGTTCTTCCTATTTGTCTCTCCTTTTTTTTTGAACCAGGGATAGAACTCAGACCCTTGCGCTTGCCAGGGAAGTGCTTATGCTACTGAGCCATCTCCCCAGGGCCTATTTCTCAATAAATTGCAGGGGCCCAGGGTTCGATCCCAAGGCCTGCCATGCTACCCCCACCCCTGGAGCACACTGAGAAGGCAATTGAGACTGGGGATGATGGCACACACCTGTAATCCCAGCTCTTGGGAGGCTATAAACAGGTAAATCACTATGAATCCAATCTAATCATGTGACCCTTCCTTAAAATAAAATTTAAAAAAATCATTCACAGTAGCCAATACAGAGAAACAACATTGACACACAAATAAAAAAATCAATATGGCATCTATCTACCATGGAATAGTATTCAGCCTTTACAAAGAAGGAAATCTTATGGGCAACAGCATGATTAAACCTGAAGGACACTTATGCCACGTGAAATGCCAAATCAGAAGGACAAATCCTACAGAATATCAACTTCATGGGTATTGCAGTTTATATCTACATGACCCCCAAAATCACATGTGCTCGTAGGTGGGGGCTTGGGGAAGTGACTGGATTATGGGGTGCACTAGTGACCAGAGAATCAACCCCCTGATGAGTTTAGAGCTAAATGTGACATGGGAGTCGAAGCCTGGCGGGAGGAGATGGGTCTAAAGGGCCTATCCCACCCCGCCTTGAGCCGCTCTCTGCTTTCTGACCACCATGCCATAAGCAAGCGTCCTCTTCCATGCCCCTGGAGCATGCCATCCTGCCTCAGAGCCAGCCAAGTGTGGGCTGAAAGCTCCGCAAACTTGAGCCAACATAAGCCTCTCCTGCACTGAGTTGTGGATGTCAAGCATTGTGTCTCAGGATGAGAAAATACCTAAGACATTGTGGAATCTACAGAAGAAAAACTCAAACTCCTCAGCTCAGAGCAGAGGGTGGGGCCGCACTGTGAAGGAGCCAGTGGAGCTGTTGGCCAAAGGGCACAAACAGCTATGAAATGGACCTTTGGGGACCGGGCACAGTGTGGCGACACTAGCTAATAGCATCACATTGTTTTCTTGGAATTTGCTGGCAGAGTAAATTTCAATTGTTCTCACCACAAAATAATAATAATAACAAAAATGTTAAATGGTAACTGAGGGGAGCGTGAATACATTAGTTAGCCATGCTGTGCATATGTTTTCTTTTATTTTCTAACCATTCAATCCATCTGGGGAAGGTGGGTTGCCTCCCTGTTTCCCATCCCCATCATACTGGGCCCAGCAAATAGAAAAGGAGCTCAAAATACTAAGTCAGTAAATAAATGAGAGCTGGGGCTGTAGCTCAGTACTAGAGCCTATGCTTAGCATGTGCAAGACCCTGGGTTTCATCCGCAGCACCAAAAAACTATAAAGGAGTTATCTTTTTAGATATTATATTTGTCTGGATGTGCTAATTAACCTAGCATCATTAATTGTTACTTTAAGTGTTTCTACATGGTCAAGGGCCCTATTGATGCTTGCATATCAATGCTTTATAACAAACTTGAAAGATCAGAAGAAATTCCCATGAGGCCCTGGAAGAGCCAGAAGCAGAGAGCACCTTCTGCTGGCAGCCGTGCATTCAGCGAGCTCCTCTGTGCCAGCCAGCAGCTATGCTGGTTACTGAGAACAAAGCAGGGGGCAGAGAGAGAGAGAGAGAGAGAGAGAGAGAGAGAGAGAGAGAGAGAGAGAGAGAACAGCATTCGCATCTTCAACTCAAGTCAGTCTCATCCAAAACCCTTTGGGGCCTTTTATTTCCACAACTTAAAATCAATTTCCAGGACAGGGGATGGAGCTCAGCAGTAGCGAGCGTGCCTAGCATGCACAAGGCCAGTTCCCAACATGAAAAAACTACAAAATAAAATAAAAATCAATTTCTCTCTATTTAAAAAAGATAAAACCAACTTTCAGAAATGCACTCATGTGTTCAGAACCAGGGAGGTGGATTTCTTTAATCCATTGCACACTAAAAACAAACAAAAAATATTCAAATGAAGGAAAGGGCACACATACACAGAGAATCTTTTTATAGTCCTGGAGTGTGAGAATGTTAATTAAGGAATCTCAGAACTGGAGAGCATCTGAGAAAAGAAAGAGTGAGGGTTTCATTGTAGGTGCTGCTTTATCAAGTTTGAAAAAAATAAAGTGTGTTCCTTGAGTGACTTGTAGTTATTCTCTGGAACTCCATGGGCCCCATTGGCCCCAGAATGCTCCATATGAAGCTGCAAAGTGCCAGGTACCAACTTCATGAAAATCTCTCACTTCAACCAATGACCTATTAATAAGGAAGATCACAAATGAGCCGTCTTGGGGCCCAGAGTGAGCATTGCAGGGTGTTAGATATTGTTTCAGTGGTGTCCTACAAAGAGTGATCATCGTCCATTTTAGGGTATCACTACTAGACACCCTGTAGACCCTTCCCTAAAACACAAAAAAGAAAGA
>PVKA01034673.1:0-23284 GCA_004027165.1 Ctenomys sociabilis | reverse complement strand
TGAATCTGTGATATAATTCAGCTACATAAATACCTGTAAGTATAGTGTCGTGTATGCACCTTGTACAATACCAAAACATTATGAAAACAGTTTGCAATGTATTATTTCATCGACTCTGTATGGTTATGGTGTTTTGAGACTGTCTGATTGACATTTGTATTTCAATAAAATAAAAATAAATGGAAAAAAAAAAAAAAAACAAATATTCATGCATATAAATACTACAAACAAAAATTATATTCATTAATATGAACCTTAATTGGAACTCTTTAAACGTATAGATACAATTTTTCCCAAATCCACATTTTGTTCAAACGTTCACATTTGGTTAGGGCCAGTAAATACTGTGAATTTTTCTCCTTGAAATATTTCACCTACTTTGATATAGCAAAGATACGACAAATACTGAAGTGTCAATACTGTAGTTTGCTGATGGACTCTTCAAGTTAAATCTGTTTCTTAGAACAAGTGCTCAACTCAGCTGTCCACGCAAGCAATCACCCAAGAGCTTTACTTCTAGCCAGACAGGCCACTGTGTTATGCAGCAGAAATACTCAGTGCCACTGTGCCGTGTAGTCACACAGAATACTCAAAAGACACACACTTCTATAAATATCTCTCCTAAATGCAACCTCCTCCATTTCCTGGGTGCGAGATTGCCTCATTCTGGGCAAGCCCTGTGCAGTTTACCATGATTACGTTTGGGTCATCCATGTAAAGCCTGACTGTGGGAAAAAGGCAATAATTTCTTGACCTTCTCTTGATAAAAGATGTTTTGGCAGATTGATTTCTTTGAAAGTCTCCTTTGTCTCCACTCCGTCTGCCTCAGGTTCTGTGAACCTTCCTTTGCAATGATCCTGTACAGTAATGTTTCCTTCTGCGTGATAGTCTTTAAGAAGTTTTTGTTCTGCTTTGTTATTAACACCTTGAATTTAACCAAGTCATCGGCTGTGCTGAGCCTCCCAACCGAAACAACTTACCTGTGTGAAATGCTTTTCTCTAAGTGAATTGCTTGGCAGATGTTCACACTGAAAAGTAAGTTATGATGGAGATTGTCTGAGAAGAAGGACTATTAAAGAGCGATGATGCAAGCCTTTAGTGACTAGGTAATACGATTTTGACCTAGTCATAGTAGCAGAGTATTTCTCAGAGGTCGAAGCAAACAGCTCCATGATTTTTGCGCTGCACTACAGGACGATGGCAAAGACCGTTTTGATTTTCCCCCATATCTCAGGAGCAGTGAGTGGGTCCTCCGTCTCCCACTTTCCTCTTGTTCTTTATCATCTCTGGTCAGCCTTGACAGCCTGCTGAGTTTTTACCTCTGTGGTCTGTTCTGTGGACGACTGTGTTTTCAATAGCTGCTTAGTAGAAAAATAAAATATGCGGGTCCCATCAGATAAATTAATTAAGGCTTACAAAGTGTCAGAATCCAAAAGCCAGGAAGAACAGATCAGGCGCAGGGTGTAAGAGTCACACAGCCCTGACAACTAATGTGCTGCCATGGCAACAGGAGAATCAATATCTCTCAGCTGGGCAGATAGTTGACAGTAATTTTTGCTGGGTCAGAAAATTGGGAAATGTGAGAACCATCTTCTTTTACACCAAGAATTGTTCTCTTCTCTTCCACCAGAAAACTTCTGGAGTATTTGTAAACAGCTGATATTAAATTTCAGCCAAATCTGGCTGAAGGTGAAGACTAGTGTCTTGGAGAAGACCCTCTGCATGTGAAGGCAAAGGGGTCGAATGCTGGATTTCCTATGAAGCATGAATGACCCTCTCTGAAATCAGAGTAGGAATACTCGTGTTTCTCATGCCTTCTTTGTTTTGTAAAATGAATGCTTAATGTATTACTGGATGCTGGCATGTTTTATTTAATTCTCCTGTTTATGATTAATCATAAAACAGTCAAAGAATTTCTGTGTGATCACCGACATCGTCTTGTCACATTTGGAATTAGAATATTCCTGGATGTGGCACCACATATGCTCTGATGTAGATACCGAGGAGAGTACATGACACTTCGCTTTGTGCTTTGTGAAGTCTGTCTTTTAGCAGAAGGAGGGTGTTGATGTTAGAATCTGTTTTCCCAAACACGCTTCTCAGGCACAGCACGTTCCTGAGCCGTGGTTGATACATTGTAATAGCTGAACCAATAGGAAAAAAAGAAACATCAAACCCATTTACAGAAAAATAAATCTCCATTATGCACAATGGGATGAATGGTACATTACAAAATGGACAACAAACGTATTCTCATTTTCAGGAGTTTTTGGTCTGAAGTTCTGTATGTTCTTTCCTCCTTTTTATCTCCTTCTTTCTCTTTGTGCAGCTTTCTCAAGTAGCTCCAGCATGATTTTTTGGTAATGGTTCTTGATGGCTTGCTCTTAGTAGGTGCCATGATGCGATATTATGACAAAATTAAAATATGAGCATGCAATTTTGATGTAAGGGCATTAACAGAAATGTCACCTCTCACAAATTCGGCACTGGGACGTCTGCTCTGTCGCCAGAAAATCATGCTCGTATTTGCCTTTTTCTATAATTTCCATGAACAAACCCCATGGTGTGGATGCCCCTGGGGTTAGCTTGTCAGTTGAGAGGCAGGTGACAGGCTTCATAGGGGAAAAGGGGGAAGGAAGATTTTTTTGGTTGCTTCAGAGAAAGGTTTTCTGGCCCGAGGCAGTGCAGATGCAGCTGCCGTCAATATTGAAGCAATGAGACTGTTGTTCCAACGAGATCAAAAAGAGGAAATTCTGACTGTGATCCACTCTATCAAAGGGTGGGGGAACAGTGACAAGAGAGGGAAAGTAGGGGGAAGCTGGGGGAAAGAAAAGGAGAAGTAAGGAGAGGGCTATGGCTCGCTCCCATGGAAATTATCTGCTGGGCTGCGAATTTCAAGCCAGAGCCAACTCTCCCTGGATCCATTTTCAAGATAGCTGTCTGAAGACGCAAGTAGGGAAAGTGGCTATAGAAGAAGGCGACGTGGTGCTGGCCCCAGGATTTCGAGAGCGAGGGTCGCAAACCTGAATTGTCACTGATTGAGATCAGGCTCCCAGAGAGCGTTGGATTCTTATATGCCAGTTACGTCATTTCCATTTTCACACATTGCGGTGTTGCTTGAAAGATGAATCAGGACTCAAGCACTTGGCTTTTGCTGGTGTCTGGGTAGACGTGGTCAGTGGGACTTTCAGTGACCTGATTTGGTGCGGTGCTTGGTATGGGTGACACTGACTATCCTGTTCTAGGGTGTGCACTTTTGTTTTTGGACAATGTTAGCACATGCAGGGCAAGTTTCTTCTATAAGGTGCCCTTTGCCATCCATTCACTCATTGTCCATTCACAAATAAGGACCATGAGTGGTAGATGAAATGACAAAAATAAATAAACCTGGGTAGCTAGGTGGAATGGCTCTGTGGGATTTACTTGTGCCTTACAAATGTATTTATTGGGTGCCTCCTCCATGTTAGTACCAAGCCCAGCCATAGGAGGAAGCAGCAAGCCCAGCCCCCACCCTCAAAGCCCTCAGGGCATTGAATCCACTGGAAAGCACCTGATAATAGGGTGTTGATGTTTTGGCTAAACACACATCTGGAGTACAGCTTGAGTTACTGCTTTTTCTACTCTTTTGGGTGTTTGCGTGTGTATGCAAGAATCACCAAGACAATGAAATAAAAAAAAGTATTAACTCATTTTATTGGGTTCGAATTATTTGCTTTCCTAACACCAGCCATATTCTGTATCCCCAAAAAAGTGTTATGAAGATTAATTGCCAGGCTGCATGGGCGTGGCTGAGTTCTACTGCACAGAAATATCAAACTGGAGGCAGAGTAACTTTCCTCTGTGGGTATAATTGGGTCCCTTTCTGCGAACTGAAAGGATTGACTTAAAATTATGGTCTCAACTATGGCAGCTAATTGTTTCTTGTAACGATTTAAATTTAATGACAGTTTAACATTTAATTCCTCTTTCATATTAACCTTACTTCACATGTTCAGTTGCCACATGTGGTTACTGAATACCATATTGGATAGAAATTCATAAAAAGCATGTTGTCCATGGGGGCCTGGGAAATGGCTCAGTGGAATAAGAGCTTCCCTGGCAAGTGTAAGGGCCTGAGTTCAATCCCGGTTCTGCAAAACAAAACAAAACAAAAGAACATGTTGTCCATTCTAGAAAGTTCTACAGGATAGCACTTTTCTAGAACAGATTCATTCATACAGCCAATCTTTCTTGGGTATCTATTATATGCATGGCTTTGTCCTGGCAATAATAAAACACATTCTCTCAATCTAGGGACATGGTGTCGCAAAAGGCTATGCAAATAAGACCACCTGAAACTATGGTAACACTAGTGAAGGCTGAGGACAGGGTTGCCAGGATAGGTGCTCAGGGAGATCAGCTGAGGGGATGACATTTGAGCTGAATGTTAATACAGGAGGAAGGTGCAGGCCTGAGAACACCATACACAGAGAACATGAAGCACATCGACCTGCAGGAGCAAAGCCACCGAGGTGGGTAACCCTGAGGCATTTCCTTCTGTGCCCTTCTGAGCAGAGCTGAGAGGGACATGGAGGAGTGATAGTCACCGTGAGATTGGTGCTCCTCTGCCTGCCACCAAGAGACCACCCTCACCCGGACACCTGGGCTTTCCTTTCTTTACAACTGGGCTGCCTTCCAATTCATATTATAACATTTTCTCAACCGTGACAGTACGTCTAATCCCTCTGGCCTCAGAATGAGGCTGGGATTAACTAAAACAGCACATTTAGCTTTTTATTGAAGCTAGTGTTTGGGGGACTGGACATTCCCTGATTTTCTTTAACAATAAGCTGTGACGGCTTCTCTGTGCTCACATTTGTTAGTATCTTTATATGTGAAATTTCTTTCCAGCCCAGACCTCACCTGTCTGGGAAGAAGCTGTCTGCTCTGAGGCAGTGTCTGTTCATTGGGCAGAGCTTTGTGCATGCCCAGCTCAGCTGCCTACATGTCCTAGGTTTAGGGCTTTTGAACCTCAGACCAGCTTGCACCTCCACCTAGCTCTCTTACAAGAGCTTTACGCAGAGCCCTCCCTCTCTGGTCCATAAAATATGACTGCTAATCGCCAGTGTTTAGGATTGTCTGCAATTCCTAGAAACCCTGATCCCACCGCTGAAGGAAGGGGAGCCAAATACAAGTGGACTAGTGATACTCAACCAAATCCCTCTTACACCCACTCCCACCTTAAGGACAACAACCCTTAGGAAATGGGCTTAAGCAATTAATTTGTTTTTTTCTTCAGTGAAAGCATTCCAAGAACTAGGCTTGTGACAATTGCTTCCTGAGGAAATCAGGTGGCAGTAAAGTTAATGGTGCATTAAAACAGGTACATAAAAGTGTCACAGTGTCGGTGCAAACAGGAGGGTCTTTTGGAGAAGGTCTACAGGCGTCAGAAGCGTTATCAGGATAGCCTGATAACGGATAGTTATCAGGCGTGTGTGCAGATCATTCAGCAACCTTAGTTGTACATAGAAACATGAGGAGTAATTATACTTCTTGCATATTCATACATAAAGTCTTGCAAGTTTACATAATAAACTTCTTGCTTTATTTCCTTTTCTTATGATCACAACATAGAGTCATTTAGAAGATCCTTTTTTTTTTGTAGTACTGGGGATCAAACCCAGGACCTTGTACTTGCCAGGCAGGTGCTTATAACTCTGAACTATACCCCCAACCCTTATTTAGAAAAAAATATAATAGTGTGAACATTATACTTTCTGTCAAAATTGCTTTAGTGATTGAATGTGTCACCAAACAGCATGTTAAGTTGATTCTTATGGTAAATAAATCAACTTAAATATGAAATCCAGAACCTATTTGGCTTATTTAAGGAAAACAAATTCCTGCTGATCTTTTCTGAGTCACTTTGGTTGGTCTTCATGCAACCACCAGGAAGGAGAGATGTACTTCCTGAGAGGGGCTGTAGGGTGCAGTGGGGAAGATCGTGCGTGGGGTTGAGTCATGGCCTCCAAAATGTTTAAGTCCTAGCAGCCATTAGCTTGGAAAACCCAAAATAGAAATAAAGAGCAAGAGAAAAGATAACAAAAGGGAAGTGGGGAGATCTTTCTCGAATGGAGGAGGGGATCAAGAGGTGAAGGGAGCAAGGGAGACATGAGGGAAAGGGGATGGTAAAAGAACTGAAGGAAAGAGTGGAAATAGAACTTCATAAATGAGGTGAGAAAAAGATTTGGAAGTAGCTGGGAGGGAAAAAGGAATTAAGATGCGTCATGTCCATGTACCATCTCCCCAGGATAAATGTAAGAATCATGTACTAAAAACATGTACTAAAAGAAACAGAAGGAATTAAGTCATTGTTAGGCTATTCGGAGTAGGGTGGGCCACAAGCCATCATGACTGGTGCCCTTCTAAGAAGAGGAAATTTAGACACAGGCCTACACATGGGGAGGGTATCGTGTGGAGATGAAGGCAAAGATCTTGGTGATGTGTCTGCAAGCCAAGGAATGCTGTGACTGTCGGTGGATGACTAGAAGTGAAGCAAGAGGCATGGAACAGGTTGTCACAGCTTCAGCAGGAACCAAGCCTACAAATACTTGGACCTTGGACCTTTCAGAGTTTGCTGCTGTGGTTGGAACTTATAGCTTCCAGAACTAGGAGACAATGAATTTCAATTTAAGCTAACCAATTGGTAGTACTTTATTATATGAGCTCTGGCAGAATAATACAGAATTAAAGTGGGAAAAGACAAAGCAATTGGCTCACGATGACCTATCGCCATTCTATATGGTGGTGATGTATTAGCAGGCTAGAGACTCAGCGCTTCCCAAGAAGCCGGGGACTGGCAGTGTGTGCCTATTTACCAACATCACCATAAAAAAGAAGGGTTATTAAAGGGTCTGCCACCACTGGGTAATTCAGCTCCTGACATTGATAGATGAAGCTTGGCTGCTCCTCTCTGCCAAAGCTGCTGACTGCATCGATGTTTTATTCATGAGGTCCAGGGCAGGAAGGGATGCCAAAGGTTTAAGAACGTGTTCAGAAACTCTAAGATGTCAGGCACGTTCTCAGGAGGTGTGAAGGAAGGAAGCCAAGGCATAGAATCAGCCCACCTAGATGCTGAAGTCCATGCAAGGGGGAAAGCAAGCAGCATGGCCTGGAGGAGCTGCTGCATTTCCCTTCCCTTCCTTTGATTTTGAATTACCTTGGCTCTGAGGGTCTCTGCCTCATGAACAGCCAGCAGAAACCAAAACTAGAGGATAGGCGCACTGTTTGAAATTCTTCCTGCTCAGAGGCTGAGATTCAAAATTGTGCCCCTGAACTGGAAGGAGCCTCAGCTGAAGAAGTCACTTAAGTGATAGCGTGTAGCCTTCCCTTAAAGTATCAGGACTTACCTATTCATTTTAATGACCAGTTGACAAAACAATATTTCAAATTATCTAGCAAAATAGATTGTAGAAAAGAAGAAAGTTTGTGTGTAGACTATTTGTCAGTGCAACTCTCATCCTTCTACATGAAAAATCTTACATAACAGATTCTACAAAGAATATGTAGCCTGATTTTGGCAGCCATAATGGTAGAAATTCTAGGCATATAAAATAAATGACAATAAAAATGTCCACCACCTTTCATATTCTTCTTATTATCAGAGGATGTTAATTTTATGTAATATCTACCAATAAACTTCTAAAACTACTTATAATAATGTAAAATGAATGAGAATAAAGTGTGACCAGTGCAAGTTTCAATCCAAGCCTTTTTCTATTGCCAAGGGAACATGCCCCTTAGTCCAAATGAATAGTTTGCAGTTTAATGAGTCATTGAAAATATACTACATTAGAATGCGGAGCTGAAATATGAAATCCATCCATGGATACAACCAACAAACAAACTAAGCAAATTCTGGGTACCCGCTGTGCTTTATGTTTGGGGATATTCAGTCTGAAAGATCCTAAGAACCTTTTCTTAGGTCCTGATGAAAAAAAAATTCAAAAAACAGACAGTGACAGGGACATCCACTCTGAGACAAACTTTCAAGATGCTCCACAATATGCCCTGATACTGTCCCCTTTCTATCTGTCAAAACCATTGATTACTTTCAATAAAGAATGCCAGTGACAGTTGCCAGAATGATAGAACTCAGCACAAGAACTAGAGGATGTCTGTCACTCTTCTCTAAATAGACAAGTTGAATGGAATTTTATTGACTGCATTAGACACATATTTTTGGAAGCATATTTAAATATGGCTTTATAAAGATTAAAAATAAAAGAAAAGAGAAATACCTGTTAGGCTCTAAGACTCTTCCTGAATTTAATGGCATTTCTAATGAAGCTCAAAGGAAAATAAAACAGTCAAAATTCAAGCTGAGGGTTGGGGAGATAGTTTGACAGGCTAAGCACTTGCCTGGTGAGTGCAAGAATCCAGGTTCGATTCCTGGTACTGCCTGCTGTAGCTGCCCAGGGTGCCTAGCTGGCCATAGGTACTGGGTGTGGTGGTGCATGTCTATAATCCCAACACTAGGGAGGCAGAGGCAGGAGATCACTGTTAGACTGAGCTGTGTAGCAAGAACCTGTACCAAATAAATAAATAAATAAATAATAACTAAATTATAAATATCATACTGAAAATTTTTAAACATTATATATTTCATTGTTGGACAAGAAGTTGTTATGGATTATATCTAGACACTTCCCCAAAGCCTCATGTCATCACTGGTGGGGCTTTTCAGAGGTGGGTGGATCTGGAGTGTGTGGTACTGGGAGCAAAGGTGCCTGATTACTCAATCAGTCCACTGATTGGTTTGGCATAACTCTTTGTAGAATTAAGGGTGCCCCACCTAGGGTGTGAATGTTACCTTCCCTAAGGCCTGGAAGCCTGGACAAGACATAAGGGACAGCACAAGGGTCTTTAACTGTTGCTTGGCACTTGCTTCCCTCGACCTGCCTGCTCTGGAAGGCCCCTCTGCCATGCCTCCCTGCCTCAGAGCCAGTCTGCCTTCCACCAACTACAAACTGCAACCTTTATGTTCTGTGAGCTAATGAACCTTCTCTCCTTAAACTCTGGGTGTTGGGTATTTTGTCTCAGAAAGAATAAACTAAGACAAGTGCACTTGGTTATCTTGTTCTCTTCATATCGTCACTGAGTGCCATGACGCCTTGTGGGCACACCTTGCCAGTCACCATTGGCCATGGGAGACGTTCAAGGCATGGGGTGTGCGGGGGAAGTTGACTTAGTCCTCGTGGGTAAAGAGTGCAATCCACAGGCCAGTGTGCAAGACCCATACGCATGGGGGAATTCCTGGTAGTGGCACTGGCAGCAGCTATCTAGCCAGCAGGGATTTTGTTCACACCAGAGGTGGTGAGATGGTCCAGGGCTCAGGTCAGAGGCTCAAGTCACTGTATACTTGTGGGGTCCTCTGGGGTGAAGTAAGCCTCCTTCTGTTCAGAAGCGGGCTCTTCAGGTCTCCTCGTGGAGACGAGTTCTACAGCTTTCCTGCAATACATTCCCATTCAGCTTCCGTGAACCAGATTCTCTCCCTCTTTTTCCTCTCTCTCCTTTTATTGTTGTGTTTTTGAGACAGGGTCTCACTTTGCAGGTCAGGCTGACCTTGAACTCACTTTCTGACCCCGATTGGCCTTGAACTCATAGGCATCCTCCTTCCGCAGACTCTCCCGTGTTATGATGACAGATACGTAACACCACACCCAGTCTTTCTTTCTTTATTACAACTAAGAAACTTCCCTGATGAGACAATGTGACTTTATTTTGCTTTTAAAACACCAGAGATCTCAAAGTGTACTCAGGTTAAAGCAAAGCTATTAACTAAACTGTACCACCTTAACATAAGGTGCTAATTGGTTGTTTTTCTGTATGTCAACTTCTATCATCTCAACATGCTCAGCGAATTCTAGAAAAAAATAGATAATTCCCCGTAATGCAAAGTTAATAGAAATAGTGGGACAGAGGCAGGTAACATTTGAGGTACCAATTACTGTGTTAAAAGCCTGTAATTTTTTAATGAATCATCCCAGATAAACTAAGCCAAAAGAATTGGTGCTATTCTCTTACGGAGAAATTGAAACATGAAGAGGTGATGCAACTTTCTAAGCAAGATGGAGCTCAGCCACATGCTGCTCCAGCCCAGCCCACAGGTGCGCCTAGCCGGCCAGCGGGACTGGGCATGGGGGAACACGCCAGTAATCCCAGCACCGGAGAGGCTGCAAGCAGGAGAATCACTAGGAGTCCAAGCTGCATAGTGAGACTCTCTACAAAATATATTTAAAAAATAAAAAGTAGAGCTCAGAACTGGGGAAACACATTCAGAATGTGTTGCTGCAACCTGGGTCCACTTAACCGTCCTTTTTCTGACTTTTCAGAAAGCTACCCTAGAGGCCAGGGAGATGGCTCAGTGGAATAAGAGCTTCTCTGGCAATCCCCAGTTCTAAAAAACAAAAAGTTACCCTATCCCAAAGTAGTCATACTGAAAACTTAAAAAAATAAAATACGCCTGTACATTATTGTTTTTAACCAAATCATGGGTGAGATAATCTTAGGAACAGATCATAATTTCATAAATTTAAAGCTAAGTTTGGAAGGACACTGCTGTTTCTTTGCGTTTTTAATGATAAAAACAAAGGGTGTAGTCTTTTGGGAAGGTGGGTGAGGAAGGTATGAGAAAACAGGGAAAGTGGTTTATTGTCTTTAAAATATTTAGGTCTACAAATCACTATCTCCACTCACAGTCACGCATACAGCCAGGCCCAGCCCTTCTCGGAGTGATGTGTCCAAGATCAAGGCACTAGTTTCAGGAAACAACACTGGGGAGATAGCTTGTGGAGATATGTAAGCCCTGCTTGCATCTAACCTGCACAATTATTCAGCTGTCAACGACACTACCTTGCATTAGCCACACGCTATGCAGCTGCATTTTGTAGGAGACGTTTTTAATATATAAATTAACGTGTCCTCTTGCAATTCAAAGTAATAAGCCCCACTTAGGAGAACAATTTAAAGCTCTTCAGAAGAAAGATGTAAAGGATTAACAGTGCTTAAATGAGGAATAAGTTTATTGAAACATATTGGTTGGCAAGCTGCAGTGAGTTTTTTTCAGAGAATCTCCTCAGTCTTGAGACAAATGCTATGTGGTTTACTTAGAAAATGTTATGTATTATATAAAATTAAAACATGGGACTCCTTAAAGATTTTCTGTCCTCAATTTAGAGTATTATTTTCCTCAAAATATTAACTAATGTATTCTAGATACGTGAATAAAATTTTGCTCACTAAAATATTGTAAAATGTATTCTACAAATATTGACAGAAGATTCCCAGGTTGTATTAGAAAAGACACACGTATGTTTCTTTCTTTCTTTTTTTTTTATTTTAGGGAAGGGTCTACAGGGTGTTCAGGGTCTTACTACTAGATTAGACTCATAGGGATCCTCCTGTTTACAGCCTGCCAAAAGCTGGGATTACAGAGCACACCACTGTGATCAATCCCAATTGCCCTCTCAGTGCACTCCAGGGGTGGGGCTGGCATAGCAGACCCGGGGATCGAACCCCTGGCCCCTGCACCTGCTAGTAGGTGCTTTAATTTGCTGAGCTATTTGACCAGCTCTATTTCTGAGCTCATGCCACATATATTTGATATGTCCAGTCTTGTACAGTATATAATATATAAAAGGAAAAACATGAAAATAAAGTGTATTTATACACAACCTTCACATGGATAAATACATATATATTTTCCATAAAATGTTCATAAGGTTAAAATTGGTGTAGTTAGGATAGACTATAACTGTTTTTTCTGTTCTTTGTTGCTTTTTTCTTGCTGTTATTGGTTGAACTTGCTCTTTGACAACTTTACACCATTAAATCCTGGGATAATTTGGAAATGCACCACTCTAAGCTGCAGCCACAGAGGCAAACTGAAGCGAGCTAACCAGTATGAAAAGAGCTAGCTCATAGGTTCTGTTAATAACAATTTCCTTTTCTGCACTTGTATTTGCCTGTAGTTGTTTTAGATTCAGTAAAAACAAATCCATAAAATACAATAATATGGGGCAATAATCCACGATCATCACTGTTGTCATTTGGGATTTTGCAAGGGGAATGATACAATATAAGACACATATTTTATAAGATTATTTTATGAGTCACCTGAAGAATCATATACAAAGAGAGTGCAGGAAATCTGTCTATACACTAAAGCCAAAGAATCCATCTGAGGGCCTCAATCCCATGGTACCATCCTGTTGAGTCCAGCTGAAGACCTAAAGCTCATGACAACACCTTCCTCAAGTCCAACTGGAGACCAGGATCTGATAACAGTGTCTCCTGCAGGCCTGTTTCACAGATCTGCACTGGAACACCCTAAGGTCAGTGGTAAAAGCTAGGAAGTCTATGCCAGCAGGGTGAAGGATCTGCACTAGAGCCAGGAAGCGGCACTCAAGGTAAGAACCAGAGCTCCCCCAACAAGTACCACAGCCATCCTCAGTGACAGTGTGGACCCGAGCTCCTCTTATGATGAAGAAAGCTGAGCTCCCATCAGGAAAGCCAGCACAATGAGCTTCTCCAGGAGGCAGAGCAAGGCAGCATCTTCCCCTCCAGAGCCAGGAAGTGATGCTGAGGGTGAGGACCAGAGCTCCCCCAGAGTGAACTGGAGCCATTCTCAGTGACAATAAGGTCCTGAGCTCCTTCAGTGATGACAGCAACCAAGTTCAATCAGGAAAGCCAGCGTGACAAGCACCTCCCTAATATCACCTCTTCTTTTCTAGTTTTCCTTTTTATTCCGTTGGCTGCAATTGCAGGTGGGCTTCCCACACCCAGGACCACACTGGCTCAGTGCAGTGGGTGTTGCAAGCTGACCACCAGTTGTCAATCTACCACAATCACCAATGACTCAAATGCCAGAGTTTGGTGTCTGTTAAGTAGGGTTTTCTTTTGTAAATGCTTTTATTTCATTGCTGATTTTTTTTTCTATTCTCTATAACTTCTTCCATCATTATACAATGGAAAATGAAAAGTTTTCTGACTTATCATTACTTGGAAGAAAGCAGTAAATAATGTAATTGCAAATATTTTAATGACATTGAAGAAAAGAAAGGAAAAAGAAAAATGAACACAGACACTCCCAGATAGCTAAGGTAATTATACTACTGATTTGTAACAAAAGGAAGAGGTTGTGCTTAAATCGTTTGACCAGTGTCACATGCCTAGATCTTGTAATCTGAACAACTACTTTGAAGATACAATGTGCAATATAATAGCCAGTTAATTTCCTATTACCTTGTTCTGAAATTCTGTGTCATTGTTTTTGTTTTTTTCTCCTTAAAATAAAAAAATACATCAATATTTTTTGACTTGAAACAAGAATGTCCAAAGAATTTGAAACACTATAAGTATACATAAGCTTATGGAGTTTATTAGCATTAAAATTTTTTTTAAGTTAAGGTTATGGGAGAAATTGAGAAAGCACTTGTAAGATTGGTCCATGTAAATAATTGCTGAGCAACTTTGAGCTGTTTGGTAGGCCCTTAACTATGTGGATCCAAGCTAGACCACTCATCAGAAAAAGAATAATTTGCTGGTATACCGTTAATCTAACTTGATTACCCTTCACTTGTTCATGAAATATTTACTGAATGTCTACCGTATGTCAGGCTTTGTACTTGAAAGCTTTGAGTGATGAATGATACAGCCACTTTTTCTAGCTGAATGGGGCTCGCATTGGGTGGCTGAGAGTGATTTTAATATTGTGTGTTACATGCAATAGCAGGCTAAACAGATGGTTTCAGTGACAAAGATCTGTAGATGTTTCCAGCAATAAGCAGTGAAGCTTGGCTCTAAGAGAAAAAGAAGTCTTTAGGAAAAACAGTTTAGAGGGTAGTGGTGGTTTTAAACCAAAAAACACCACTTTGGGTGTGCCAGTGTAGGAAGACCCTGGAATGCCTCAGGATGCAAGCAAATTGTTTGCAACTGTAGCTGGTCCAGAAATCCACCAAGTCCTTGCAGATTACAGTGAAATAATGAGCTCTTGTTCTTAAGGAAATTGCTAAACCATAAAGAGGACAAACGCCAGTGAAATGAAGTTGAGAAGTGAAGCTGGAGTGCACGATCAGATGGGAAAGGGCATAAACGATCATGCTAGAAATTTAACTGAGACAGACAAAGGCCACATCAAGAAGATAGATTTCCTGTGGTGGGCAGAGGAAGGACAGCAGTGATGGACAGTGTTTTGGGAAATGGTTGAGAATGTCTTGGAGCAGGTGTAGGTCTCAGTGGGCTGACATGGTTGATGATGATCCACATGAAGAGGTGTATTATTTTGAAGATGAATGGGTGTGGAACTGGGTAAAATATGGCTTTCTGTTGAGAGGAAATGAGGCAGATTTTCTAGAAGGTCTCTGTCAGTCCTCCAGCAGTTTCTACTTCATGAACTTGGGACTTGTCAACTAAGTACTCATTATTGTCTTCTCTACATCAATAATGGCTTTTTAATTTTAGAAAATAAATTATTTAAAAAAATTGAGTGAAATATTTCAATGCTACAAAGTACCTATGAATTGCACGTCAGATATCTACATGGCTACAGCCCAGCTTTATCAAATATGGTTTCTACCAAATCTGCACAAGATGCTTTTTTTCAGAAATAAAATATTACAAACACGTTCCACTTCCATACATATCGCCCTTCACTCCCACACTCTCCCTCCTTCCAGAAGGAACAGTTAAGAACCTACTGTTCTGGGCCGGCCAGGTAGCTCAGCAGACTACAGCACATGCTTAGGCAGAGTGCGGCAGCTGGCGTTCGAGCCCCGGTGTGCTGCGCTGGCTCTGCCCTCTGGGCATGCTGAGATGGCTACTGAGAGGCACTGGGCGTGGTGGCGCGTGCCTGTAACCCCAGTGTTTGGGAGGCTGAAAACAGGAGAATCACTGCAAGTCTGATTTATGTAGTGAGACCCTGTACCAAATATATTACAAAAAAAGAATCTGCATCATTCCTATGCATGCATGTCTTAAAGAATGTTACCACACGTAAATATACCTGTAAAGAGTACACAGAGTTGGGCTTTGATAATTGTATATCAATCATATTTTATTAGTCTGTATTCTTATTTATTTGAACTATAATTTTGATATTTTGAGGAACAGTTGACTACCAGTCAGTGCCCATCTGATGTTAGATTAATTTGTCTCCAAACCTTGGGTGTCAATTTGGATGTGTCTGGTTGTATTTGCAAGGGGAGGTTAGAGAACAGAAGATGGGAGAAACCACACTTTTCCATCGGTTCATTTGGCCTCGGCAGCCTTCTCTTCCACTCCACATCCTGAGACTTAGTGTCAGAGAGGTCATTCAAGTCTCTCTCTTCTGTGCACACCGCCTTCTCCAGTTACCCTCTGCAGGGTCTGCGGCCCTTCCCCTGTCATGAATGTTGCTCCACCATTGCTTTGTTTTCCAAGATGTTTCCTCATCTGTCCAGTGAATGTATTAAAATTTCCTGTTGAAAGGTGTACAGTGTTCCTGAGTTTCTTGCTTGATTCTACTATACCATTTTGCATTCATTAAACTGATATAAATTTGCATGTGTGCCATACCAGAAGTGGATGAAGTTACAGACTGATATGGATAAACTTCCATAGTCAGCTTGAGGAATTTGGTATAATTGATAAGATCACTTTGGAAGAAGTTGACAATGTTCAGTAAAACAGAAACTGAACATTTCTATAACCTAGAAAATCCAAAATTTATCTCAAAATTGGATATGGATCCAACTGGATAAATTTTAAAATTTATCCATATAAATAATTTTTATAAATAATAATATAATATAATAATTTGTTATAAATACTTGTCCATATAAATAATTTTTTGAGACTAAAAAACCCAGTTAACACTTTGATAGCATTTCATTCTGTTTAGATACTGTATAAAACATTCCTATCTAAACATATTTTAATGGCATTTTCTTCTGTTGATACTTAGGTTGTTTTAAAGTTTTGTCATAAAAAACGCATGTTATTTTATCACCAAAAACCTATGGATTGGATATATATGCCTAAATGTGCAATTGTACTTGCTAGGTTATAGAAAAATTTTAATTTCTGTTTTACTAAACATTGTCAACTTCTTCCAAAGTGGTCTTATTAATTACACCAAATTCCTCCAGCTGACTATGGAAGTTTATCCATATCAATCTGTAACTTCATCCACATATGGTACTGTCGTACATGCAAATTTGCATCAGTTTACATCAGATGGCACTGACTAGCAATCAATTGTTCCTCAAAATGTCAGTCCATAAAGGCCCAAAGAGAGAGATTTTCATGTGGTTGTAAAGGGGAGGATAAAAAGAGTAGAGTATTTGGCTGGTTTCAAATGGTTTTTTTCATGGTGACCAGCTATGCATCACAGTGTTCACCTGTTTCTAAGAGACAGGAGCAGCCAGAACTGCAACAGGAGCTGTTACCTGGGCAACTGAGATATACTAGCTAGGGAGGCATTTTCTGCTATATTTTCCCTCTCTTTTAGTTTCTTCAGTACATGTTTTGGAAATATTACGTGATCTTCTGAGACAAGGCCTAACTAGAAGCACTAACATGAGGGTTGTCAGTGATCCTTGGATGAGCCCTAGCCAAGGACCCCAATTGTCTAATTAGTATTTTTTCTTAAGTTGCTTTTAGGAAGAGACAAAGTGTATGTCTGCCTGTTCTGTAACATTACTCTTGGAAGGCAGTGATGGTGTTAATATGCTGTAAGAGAGGATCCAGTGGGCCTTTGATGCTCGTGGAATCTTGGCCAAATATTTGATTGATTGTTCTATTCTCTTGTTTAGCAGGGGGCAGGGTAGGGAAGCAAGGACTGGGATAAACAGCCTGAACAGTCACAAACATCCAGGGGATTAAGTATGGAGAAATTCTGTGAAGAACAGTGTCCTCAGGCTTCAGCCGTGCCTGGACTGGCCAGCATCCAGAGTGGCCAGAGCAAGGCTTTGAGTGCGCTATCTCTTCAGAGTGATGCCAGAGGAGCTGTCCAGGTACACTCTTCAACAGATCTACAGCAGAATTTCTGAAGCTTGTAGAGGTAATTAATATGTACCTGGGTTATAGGTGTTTGCAGGAGTTTCTACAGGTATAGCTAGTTTTCCAATTAAACTTCATGGAGCTGGTTACAAGCTCCTCCTGCAGAGTTTTGTTATACTTTTTAACTTTTTAGAGTTCTGTGGCCTGTATGCTCTAGGTGACTTTATTTTAGTTATCTCTGTTACAAGTACAGGCCTGGTATCACTTCCAGTAGTGAAGGGTTGCCCATATTTAGGGATGATTTTTTATAGCAGAACCCTATAAACGTTCATTGACTTCTCAGTGCAGGTGAGAAATGTCTCAGGCCAGCCTGAGTAGATGCAGAATAGATACCTGTAAACCCTGTAAGATTTTATTTTGGTGAAGTCTGTCTGCATATCTTTAAATAGGGAGAGTCCATTATACTGCATGAGGTCAGGGCCTATGACACAGCTGTTGAAGCCCAAGTTGGGTGTAGGGGTCTGGATGCTAGTGATTTAGACTGAGTTTACAGAACAAATATTGGGGCAGGTCTGACTGATCTTCCAGGAGTACTGCATGAAGACTTTTCTAGATTGAGTTGATGTTTTAGTCAATTGGGTCCTTCTAGGTGGCTTAGGCTTTTGGGTCAAATTATTTTGCATTGGTGGATTCCCTAACAGCAGCATCAAGCAGTAGTAGGAGAGCTTTGGCCAAAATAGCTTTGTCCAAGATGACCACAGTGTATCTAGCCCACGGGGTTTCATTTGTAATAAAGCTACTTCCATAGTGGTCCACAGTTATACAGGAGGTTCAGTACAGCATGTGTGGCCTAAGACGAGCTTGTCAGCTTTCTTTCTTGATCAGAAGGACAGTGACAGTTGGAATAGAAAGGCAAAGGGGAAGGCAACTCTTAGTGACCAGATCCAAGAATTTGCACAGGTAGGACACAGGGCATTTTGAGTAAGCATCATTGCTTTTTGAGCTCAAGGATTCATATTCTATAGATGCCAACATCTCCAAGAAATTCGTGGAGTTTTTCCTTGCCACCAATTTCTGCCAAATGTTGCAGCAGGGTTTTGTGCCTCTCTAGGAGATAGCTTGAGTATCATTAATCAGAAGTGAAGTGCTCTTCTTCAAACAGGAAAAACAAGTTTTGAACTTCTAGGATATTGAGTCCAGGTCAGTTAACCTCTAGGTTTACAACTGGGGTCTTTGGAAAGAGGGGCTGGCTGACAGGAGCCAATTGAAGACAGGAGAAAGAGAGGGCAGCCATGGCAGTGGTGGCAGATTGGAGGTCTTGAGCTGGCTTTACGAGCAGGAAGAGTGTGTGGCAGCAGTTTGAGTCTATAAACCTGATGTCATTTTGAAGCTCCTGGATGTGTGGTTGAGTTTTTAGCTGAGTATCTAGCAGCAAGGGATACTGTTTGATCCAGGTGGGTGCTGCCCTGGGGTGGAGTTCCACAATCTGAGGTAGGTTGTCAGTGGTCCAATCTCAGGGCCACTGAGGGTCAGTGACAGAATCATGGAACTGGAAAGGTGAGAGAAACAAGCTCTTTCAGAGTGGTCAAATTTGTTGCTGTAGCCTCTTCTAAATAGTGAGAGAGTTCCCAAACTCTTATGGCAGTTGAGCCCAAGTGAATTGTGTCATCTCGTGTTCTTTCCAGTTGAAGACAAGAGGAAGTGGCTTATGGGAGCACCACACAGGCAGAGGAAGACAGCTTTTGAATTTAAATATGTAAATCATGTAGCATCTGGAGGTAACAGTCTAAAAATGGACAGCATGAAGAGCCTGTTCCAGCCAGTGATTCCACTGAGCTTTCCTTTATCGGGAAAAGACAAGTGTTTCAACATGGTTAACAGTTTATCAGAATCCCAAACAGATGCACAACCAGATGCCTGCTTGTGTTCCCTGTGACATCTGACAGCAACAGGAACTGTAGCGAGGTGGCATGGTTGATGGCCAGGCCCGGAGGTAAGCCTATAGTTCATACCTCTTGGACGAGACTTTTCAGAACTTCAGGACTGCATTATCTGTCTCAGGCTGATGCTGATGTCATTTTCCTTTCAAGGAACAGTCAAAGTTGAAAGTGCATGGTTCAGTGACAGGGAGGCTGACTGGCTTGTTAGGAAGGAGATGCCCTCCCATGCTATCAGTTTGTTCCTGGCGTAAGGAGTGAAAGGCAAGAGTCCCAGTTTCCCTGGTGATGGTTACTTTTGGACAGAGGGAACTTTTAAAGACAGAAAGTTCTGTTCCATTGTCTACTAGGAAAGTCACAGGTTTGCCCCCAGATTTTACAATGACCATGGGCTCTCAGGAGCCCAGTCTGACACAGCTTAGTCTTTCCTATCTATTCAGGCCTGATAGGGTGCAACTCACTTGTCAGGGATGACCATCCAATTTTTCCTTAGTCAAAGTGTGTCACTCAGAAGGCGTTGTTGATAGTCATGTCAAGTGGGAGTTAGGTGATGCCGTCTGACCAGGATAGGTATATCTTGGGGCTGGGAGTGGTGCTCTGTGGATGAGCGCAGGTGATAGCCCCTGGGACCATCCAGCTCAGTTGGCTGGAAGTAGGTCAGTGTCAGGAATGAGGATGTGAAGCAGTAAGTGTTGACAGCAGTTATGATGACCAAAGAGGGTGTCAAGGCAGAATTATTCTCACGAATAATTGGCCTCTTTTTCTTTCAGATGCAGGGAATGGTTTGGATTCACTTTTAACTTTTTAAAAGCCCCTTTTCCTGCAGTCAGGCAACGTGGGTTTTGATGAATTAATTCCCATATCTGACTCCCTGTGTGTGTGTATTGTACCCTCAGAGAGAGACCATTCAGATGTTTGTCTGGCCATGACTTAGGTGAGACTTAGCTAAGGATGGTCAAGGCCTCCATTGTGCCATATGCTGATTGCCATGGAGCCACAGGTGGGGACAATGGCAAACAACACCCAGGATTTGGAGGCAAAATTATTTACACCAGTGGGCAATGATTGGGATCATTCCCAGAATGTCACGTAGTCCTCCTACTGGATAGATAAACAAGAAGCACAGAGTAAGAATGGCTTATCAATTAGGGATTGGCTTACAAAATGTGCATCACAGTGACCATCCATTCCTAAGAGACAGAAGCAAGCAAAACTAGAACAGAAAGTTTTACCTAGGCAAATAAGAAAATATTCTGGCTTGGAGACATTTTTGGCTGCATCAACGTGGAGGCTTTTATAAGGTCCCTTCAAATACTAAAATTTAGTAGCTCTGACCTTTACTTCCATGGCTTGTACACTAGATTCTTTGGCCCTTTACCTTCTCATTTTCAAGAGGAACGGTCTCTGTTTGTTGTATACTCATACATCAGGAGTCAGAATTCAAGAGGGGATACAAGTCTCTATGACTGTTAGGCAGATTTAGCTTGTGATTTACCACTGCTATGAGAAGATCTATCTTATCTACCTGCTTCTGCCTACCTGTGTTGTGGCATTTGGAGCTAATAGCTTATGCCTGGCCCACTTCTTAATTCTCCCTTTGGCAAGGGTACTTGGCTATGGTTTGTCATCCTATGGAGTCACAAGGGAGGCCAGAGTCTGAGCACTTGGGTCCTCCCACTGTTCCCAAGTTGTGTTTTTCTTGATTCACTTTCATCTTGGCTGATTTAGCAGTGATGGCTGCCACCACCACCCCACTTCAATTTTAATTCCTGTCCCTTGATGTTCTTCTAGTGGGCGTGATGCATTACAATTTCTAGGTTCCTAGGGCTGCACATCTTTTCCATATGTAACCAGATAAAGATAACCAGTTTTGCATCTCAGGTTGATGCTAGCAACACTATGTACCTATTACCAAGTGTGTGTAATTGAAAACAAACATTTCATACATTCACAGCATCTGCCATCTTAATGCAAAAGCATTAAGATGAAAAATTAAAGGAGGTACTGAACAGAATGAAAATGGCAGAGAAGAGGGAGTGAGCAGAGAGAAGAGAGAGGAGACAGAGCTCCTTCTCCAAGAACTACACTGGCTAAGTTAGCCTGGTGTGTTAAAATCTACCCTGCATGATATAATTGGATTTATGGGGTTACTTGTTTGATTAAGGGAGTGGTGAGTGTTTGTGTGGAAATGTTTCTAACAGTATCCACTCACAAAGTCTCTTTCCAGGCCTCCCTTTGAGGTAAGTGCATTGATACAAGGCTGCAGAGCTCAGCAGGGTCCCTTGCGATGGCCTCTGATAATCTCTGCCCCTGAGGTTCATTGCCCCTCACTCTGAGTCTTGGTCGTGACTTGCTTGAATCTATCAAAGATGGCACCCCCACAATTATTTACATGAGGCCCTAGTTCTCCTATTTTTGTGGTAGACAATATCCCTTATATCCATTGAGGAAGAAATTTGTCCCAAGGGAGCTGCCCTGTGTGGAGAACTGCACTGTAAGGAGCTTGTTTTGGTTCATGTCTGGATGGCCTCCCAAAGACTCATGCAGTCGTGCAGCAGGTATCTAGAGCTTGTGATTAACTCCTGATCCAATGCTGGGATTATGGGTGTGAGCGCTACACAGGCCCTGGGGCGGCAGCCTGAATGCGGGATGAGGGAGGAACTTGCTCTCCGCCTCTGTTGCTGCTCCTCCCTCATTGCTTTTGCTGCATTGCTGGTTTCCACTGCCACGAGCTGCTGCCCTCTGCCGTGTCCCACTCTGCCTTGCAGCCAGTTGATTCTGGATTGAAATAGCCATAAACGGTAAGCTAAACAAACCTTTCCTACTTTAATGCTGGGTGTCAGGTATTTTGTCCCAGCAACAAGAGAAAAATAATGAAGTCAGAGCTCGAGGTAGCTTCTAGTTGACAGACAGCAAAGAAATGAGACCCTCAAGTCGATCTGTGGGTTGGAATTGAATAAAGAAACTGAGCTTGAAATAAGAAACTTCTTCCCTAGTGAACCATTCTGATGACATTACAGTTCTGGTGACACTGCAGCCCTAGCCAGCATCTTCATTATTGCCTGAGGAGAAGTCCTGAATCTCTGGCTAAGCTATACCCATATTCCTGATCCCTATGCCCACCTGGAGGTTAAATGTGTGCATGGATGTAAAACACTGAGCTTGTGATAATTTGTGTTACAGCAAGGGAAAACTAGTGTGAATCCTCTAACAAGCTTTAAGGTGATGCTGGTTAAAATAGGTTTTCATATACCTCAGAGTTGCGGGGCTTTGATAGAAGGGAGATGGTTGTAGACTCCCAGTCAAGAGCTTACTCATGGTGTAGGTCTCAATTACTGCTTCATGCATATGGACAATATATTTTCTCTACCATAAGTAGACTGTCATGGCTTTCCCTCCTATGATTACTGACAACTGAGATAATCTCATTTCTGTCTATGAAAAAGTCTGTAGTACTTGCAAGTGTAGAATATTTTCACTGAAGTCCAGCCCTAAGCCCCAAACTCCCAGTCATAATGTGGCCTTCAGCCTTCAGTGTATACATACGTATGTGTCTGCCAAATGTGTTTTCCATTCCTCCAGCACATACTATAGGTAAGGGGATTTTTGCACTTTAATATAAAAGAGAGGCACTTTACAATATAGAAGCTATTCATTCAGAGACAATCTTACAAATGGGGTCCTCTGTGTTATTTGAGGAAGGGATGAATCCACATCCATGCAGAAAATCAAGAGCAATTCTAGATAGGAGCAGTAACAGGCAGTTTGAGCCGAGGGCTGTGTGGTCAGCTCACATCAGAATGGCCGGGCTACAGACTCCTGTAAGAGAGGCCAGTTTGCTTACCATAGAAGACCTTAAGAGAAGGAAAGGAGAAGCACTTTGAATTGGGGAATTACTTCTCGTTTTATTTCCTCTACAGCTTTCTGCTGTTGTTCCTTTGCTGCTATATCTGTTATTTCATTCGTTGCAGCTGAGCTAGTGTCCTCTGCCTTTCCTGATGGACTCGAGGTCTGGGATTGCATTTTTCCCCTTCTCTTTGTCATTTTGTATAGCACTGATCTTTGACCTTTGGTGTAGAACTTTGGTGCAGCTATAACCTTAGCTTGTTATGAGATTAGGGTGCCAGTCTATTAAGTTTGAGATTTTCCAGGTATGCCTATCCTGGGTCTAGCTGTTGTGTTCAGTTCCTTTTTTTGCTGCAGCTCCTTTGGTTCCACTATGTTGGTTCCCGGGGTCAGCCCTCCTGTGTCAGGCAGGGCATTCCCCAGGTGGGTGGGCCTGGGCTTTGGTGGGTTTTCTGGGCTCACAAAAGGATAGTGGATGATCT
>PVKA01034672.1:12311-23384 GCA_004027165.1 Ctenomys sociabilis | reverse complement strand
AACTCAGGTGAGCTCCAAATTTTCTGAACAAGGTGATTATGGAGCCACAGAGGAAAGAGTTCGAAGTTCTATAGTGTGCCTGGGGATAGTCACATGGAGAGAAAACTTTCTCTGAAGCTTTCACAGAGAGCAAACTGGTCAAGCATTGGCTGTGACTCTTCCTCATGGGTGACACAGACAAAGGATCTACAGAACAATGTACAGGACTACAAGATAAACCCTGAGGGGACTTCACTGACCTCATAAGAAACATAAAATACATGTGTTGGTATATAAGTCTTGCTCTATGTAGGTCTTAATCATCCAGCAGAAAAGTGTAAAAATGAAGTATACATCATGGGGCCATAATATTAAGTTGATCTTTAAATGGCTATGGTCGACAACTTCTTCGGATAACTCACCATTGTTGTGGAATGCTGAACTGTGTTGGATTGTGTTGTCGAGTTCAAGCACCTAAGTTAGTTGAATGACAATGGAGAGCCCATCTTTGACAGATGTAGACAAAGGAAGGGGTATAGAAAGGGAGAATCCTGATGTGTGTGTATAGGCAGTACAGTTGGGGTAGATAACACTGTGCTTCTACATAATTCTATGAGAGGCAAAATTTGCACTAATAGTGGTTGGACAGGATATTATATCGGCTTCTAGTACTATGGACAACCACTAGGAAAATATCAAGGTAGAAAGTATAAATTATTGAATCTTTGATGTAATTCAGGTATAAAACATAAGATACGCGAAGAGCTACACTCTCTTTATTTACTGATAAGAGACATAGGGTGTAATTATGTCTGTAAGTATAATGTCATGTATGCACCTTCTCTGATACCAAAACATTATGAAAACAGTTTGCAATGTATTAATTTATCAAATCCCTCTTGTCAAGGTATCTTAAAGCTATCTCACTGATATTTGTACTTCAATAAAACAAAAATTTTAAAAAATAAGATACGTAAAAAAAAAAAAAAAAAAAGAGTATGGAAAGGAGCACCTAATGCTCAATTATTATCTTTTTGTTTTCTTGTTTTCTGTCTTCATTTTATTTTCCCATTTCTCCTTCATAACCTCTTATAACATTTTTTCTTTCTTTTTCCAATTTTCATACAGAGATCTGGTAGTCAACTAGTCAGAAGTCAATAGTGTACAGTATAACACTGTCAAATTTTCAAAAGAGCTAAGATGAAAATGCCTGTTTGTTTATTAGTTATTACTTAGAGATTCTCAAATGAGCACAAAGTTTTATAACTTTGTCAAAATACCTGCATATTCCCAGCATAAGAGAGCTCCTATTCTCTGAACACAAGGAAGAGTGAGATGGACTTGTCAAATAAAAGTTACCAGCAGGAACTGGGTGTGGTGGTGCATGGCTGTGATTCAGCACTCTGGTACACTGAGGCAGGAGGTCTCAAGTGTGTCTGGCCTGGGAAACTTGGCAACTCAGTGAGAATCTGTTTCACAATAAAAATTTAAGGCTGGTGACATGGTTTAGTGTGAAGGGATTCTTACTTGGTGGCTCCTTTAAAAATGACTGTCAATTCAAACAGTAGGTCACCAAGTAGGTCTTTTGTTTCTGATGAAAGAAACCAAGTAATGTGAACCAGACTAAGGGCTGACCCTCTGGACTTTGATTTAGGATTGTCTCTATTTATTATATATAGGCACTGGTTTATATTAATAATATACTATAAATGCAAAATAGTCAAATATATAGCTGACTGAAAATTATGCCTTAATGAATGGAAAAGAAAGCTCTCCCAAACTATAACCAACAAATCAAATAATTTCTAGATTTTTCAGCTCAGGTGAGGTAGGGTCTACAACTATGATAATCAAATTCCAATCTCAGAAAACTTCATTTGCATTTAACTACTCCCCAGGTCCTTGAAGAAGTTACAGTACTGTGCTTACAAGATCCTGAGATACTATAAATCTGACAAAATGCAAGGACTTTACACTCTAACTTGTTAACACAGCTGTCTCTGCTCTCATATGGCATTAGAGGGGTCTAACGTACTTTTAGATCAGCCAAGAAGCAGTTGGATGGGGCATATACGTGGTTCACTTTCATCAGCACATGTTTATTTGTCTCATGGTGTTTATAGTATTGTTGTACAAAGGTAGAACGCATTTCCAAGAATACCTTTTACACCCACTAGGTTAACTTAGCTGGCTTCAGGACACACAGGGCTCGAGGCAAAAGAATAATACACATGTGTCCCAAAGCTCTTGGCAGCAGAAATGTATGGAACATGAAGGAGCAATAGTCTTGAAGCATGTAGAATCAGGAGATAAACTGTGGGAATATCTTCTAACCAAAAGACATTTAAATTTAGCAGCAGAGGATTTCTTCTTATTAATCCCAAGTCAAAATAAAAAAAAGTTCTATCAGGAATATATTTGATAAAAAAATGCTAAACAATTATAACTGTACTACTTACTTATAAAGTTCATGCAATATAGAACGTACCCAACCAAATCTCCGTGTTTATGATGCAAACATGTAGCAAAACAATGGACACTGGATGTGCCATCGAGCTGAATTTCACCTTTCCTTATGTGCTAACATATCTACTGGGTCTTGGCCTTAGCAATACTATAAACAATACAGTACTCACCCCCAAGCTATGTGAAGCTATGGTGGTAAAGCTATGTGAACAGTCAAGACTATCACATGAAAGTTATTCGATTATAAAATTGCAGATCACAATACAATGTGACAGAATAATGTATTTGTAATTATGCTTCAATTTCAAAATAGTCTTATGTACTTTTATAGGTTGATGCCCACAGACATTTAAAATTGTATCCCTGTGTATAGCTGATAATTAATAATTACAATTAGTAAATAATCAGATTTAAATATTTTGTGATACTTTTCAGGAATAGCAAGGCTGCAGGGCTGGGGATGTAGCTCAGTAGTAGAGCACTTGCCTTTCATGCACAAAGCCCTGTGTTCAATTCTCAGCACCACCAAAAGAATTTTTAAAAAGGTAATAACTTGCATGATTTCAAATTAAATGCACATGTAAAAACCCAATTTTGCATTTAAAATGTTTAAGAGACCCACAGACAAACTCCATAAACGTCAAACTCAGGAAATCCTAAATCCATCTCTGCGCTCAGAGGTGTAAACTTTCCATTAACAGTTCACTCTTTGATTTTTGTTTTTTAAGTTTAATTTTGTATAGTGTTTCTTCTTGCCTCTTGTAGTGGACAAATCACAGCTTATCTGTAGCTGAAGGCCAAAACACAGGGTAGACGTGCAGGGACTGACCAAACAGTGGAGCAGGCAGCAGGGAGGGTGCTATGCTATCCTTTCAACCCTTTCTAAATTTTTCTCCCAGGAAAAATCAGTGACTGAAAACATTCCAGAAGTATGAAGCAAACATCTGTGGTCCTGGCTGCTCTCTTTCCTCTTCCTGTTCTGTTTCATTCTCCCCAAAATATTCATATACAGACTTCCCTACATTTGCTGACTCATGTCATGGTGACAGATGATCCCTACAAAAGGCCACTGGTCATAGGCTGCATTTATTAACAGCAGGTTTCTGTCATAGCTGGCTGAATTACTCTTGAACCTGGGAAAGGAGAACAGCTGCCAGAATGAATCAAGGGAATGTGTCAGGGACCTTATAAAGCTTGTGTGCGTGCTCATGCAGTGCAAATATCAACAGCAGTGAGCTGTGCCATTTCACCCAGCTAGTCTTTTCTCATAGTACCATCTTAAAAAGTAATGAACAAGTGAAATTTCTCCTCCAACATTCCCTTCAACCACATATAGTTCCATGCTTTTCCTATTTCTCTGTTCAACAGCAACTACAGCACAGCTGAAGTTAATGACAGAGCACTAAGTGTGCACTCAGACCCACTGAACTAGGTAAGGGGGAGTAGTAGTTTGGATCTGATACTATATGTATGAAATTGCTAGCTAAGTCCACTAACAATCGCATCCATCACACCATGGCTTTCAGCTTTCTTATCTGAAGCAAATTCAAGATGTATGTATAACCTTTTGCCTGCTCTGTCAGTAGTCACTTAGGGCCCTTTAAGTATAAAAGTAAAAAATTAATAGTAAATACTATCATGTGACCATAGAGAGCTACAAAATACAAAAGGAAACAAATTATGGTGCATACCTACAGAGTGTATAACACAAGTTTACAATGTAGATAACTAATAATCCCAAAACAGTATGTGGTGCGTTGCCAAGCCGTGCACTGTGGAGAGCCAGAAGAAAGCAACAGCACAGTCCAAGGTGCTTTAGTGTGGTGGATTGCCAAGTGGTGGTCTACTTGTAACACCCAGCTGAACTAAACCAGTGTGGTGCTAGGTGTGGGAGGCCCACCTGAGGATTTTTGCCAGCAGCTTAAGAGGGAGAACTAGAGAAGAAGAATAGAGGCTGTTGGGAAGCTGCTGAGAGGTTGTAGAGAGCTGCTGGGTCTCTGGAAGGACCCTGCCATGCTAATTTTCCTGATTAACAAAGCTGTTCACATCTTCAAAAAAGTTCAGGACCTTCTTACTGGGACTGGCTGCAGTGTATTTTGGGGAATCTCTAGCCTTTGCTTTGGGAATCTCTAGCCGCTTCCTGACTCCAGAAGGGAAGATGGTGCTCAACGCAATCTCCCGGGGAGAACTCAGTTTTCTCCTCATCAGAAGAGTTCAGGACCTCACTGTTGCTGAGGTCAGCAGTTGTATTTTTGTGGAGAGCTCTGGTTCTTACTCTGAGCATTGCTTCCTGGCTCCAGTGCAGATCCCTCAGCCTGCTAACACAGATGCTTCATCCCAGACTTTCCAGCTCCCACCACTGACCTTTGAGCCTTTATAGTGCAAATCCATGAAACAGGCCTGCATGATACATTGTCACGGGCCTAGGCCTCCAGTTGGACTCACGTGAAATATTGTCATGGGTACTAGGTCTTCAGTTAAACTAATGTAAGACACTAGCATTTGATCCAGGCTCTCCGCTGGATTCTTTAGTCTTTAGCACATGGACCGATTTCCTAAACTCTCCTTGTATAATTCACACTCTTTATGATTCTTTGATTTTTATTATTATAAAATAATATAATAATTAACTTCCTGTACTGTATTATTTGCCCTTGCAAAATGGCAAACTATGGCACTTAGTGAGCGAATTAACAGCGTTTTCAATGATGAATGAAATTCACCAGGCAGACAAGGAGGAAGGATGTTCTGCAAAGAGACATCTGCAATATGAAAAAATGGATGGAAAAGAGCCACAGTGTCCTCCAGGATACACAAGGAGCTTCATGAAACAGGCAGATGGTGATGCTAAATGTTGCTGAGGGGACAGGCTGGGACTGCCTTGTACAGACACTTTAATAATGAAGACATTATTAAAGACATTACCCATCTATTCAATTCATAAATTTGACACCAAACAGTTCTCTCTGTTTCCTGTTTTAAGAATATAAGGCAGTTAGTGCCCTTACCTTTACCCAAATTTTATTCCAGAAATTATTCTCTATGCTCCAATCTGATGATCCCTTTCAGTTGTGCCTGTCAATATTTCTTCACTGGAGCACCCAAAGAAATTGACCCAGCCTTCAATTAAATGAGGAAATTGAAGGGACAAGAAGGTAATTAGAGGGCAGTGCAGGTGAAATAAGGTGGGTAGGATTATTCCTTCAGACTGAGCTTCGATTTCAGTGTTGTTTAATTAACTCCATAGAGTTTTAGTTTCTATTCTTGTCCAAAGGTAATACTCCCCACAAATCAACAGACATAGGAGAAAATAAGACTTTTTAGAGGAATAAAAACACAGTGTATCCAGCAACAGGAATTTGGGCAAAATCCAAGAGACCATGATTACTATTTTGGGGATCAGCCACCACTGTCCTTCACTGAACTTGGTAATTATGTCAACATCAGTGCCACTGTACACTTCCATAGCTGAGATCATGAGATAATTCAGGTGGGTCTGTGGTATGTGCACATATGAAATACTTAATGTTTGTCCAAGTGTTTTGGACAAACACTCATGAGTATGTATATCATAATGAGTGTTATAAAGTTTTGAAACTTTATACCATTGTTTTAGTGTTTTTTTTCTTAAAACAAAAAACAGCAAGAACAATGTATCAGTATAAACATATAAGCTTTATGATGCACTTTAAATAATGATTTATTTGTTGCACAAAAATGCAAGTGTATGGACAGAACAAATTATACAATGTATTTTTTTAGCAAATTGCGAAAGACACTACAGTAAATATAGTGCATATATACCCTTAACTCATGGTTTTATTAATAAGCCAGACACTTGATGAAAGAAGAAAAGACAAATCACTGGTCAAGAAGCAACATGAGGCCCAGCCCCAGAGACTGGCCAGAGACAGCATGGCTGACTCCGCCAACCTCCTCAATCCTGCCCACAGCTGCCCAGCCCCAGAGACCGGACAGAGACAGCGCAGCAGACTCCACCATCCTCCTCGATCGCACCCATGCCCACCCAGCCCTAGGGACCGGCCCCAGACAGCGAGACCCACGCCAGCAGCCTACTCGATCCTGCTAATGCCACCCAGCCAGAGACCAGCCTGAGACAGCAGCTGACTCCAGTGGCCTCCTGGATCCCGCCCCAAGCTCTCCCAGTGAGTGGGAATTTGCACGAATCAACAGGCTTCCCAGATCAGTGAGAATGTGGTGAGTCTGAGGAAGAGCCATTGGCTTCTTCCCATGTGCACTACCCGGATAGCTGCCCCCAAGCTCTTCAAGCCAGTGACTGGCCTGAAACCTCAGGACCCACTCACCACCACCTCCCCAGACCCCCTGCCCTAAAGCTCGCTGAACGAATGGGAATTTCCCCGATTCTCTGGGCATCAAAGTTCAGTGAGTGTAGAACTCCAAGGCCGCGGAGCCCGAGAGACATTCCCCAGGGATTCCCTGCACCCCCACCCCTGTGGCCCGGTGAGAGCTCCAGGCCCACCTTAGAGACAAACATTTCCAGGTTATTACCGGTCCCACCACAGAGCCCCAGAACCAGTGCAAGTCAGCCTGGAATGAGAACTCCAAGCCTACCATGCCAGAGGGACATTTCTCAGCAATCTCCAGTCCCACGCCATGGACCAAAACCCAACACAGCCTGGCCTGTGAGTGAGGGCTCCAGGCTCACTACACTGGAGGGACCTTTTTCCAGCCTTCTCGGATTACGGCCTGTAGACCAGGACCCAGCACAGGCTGGCCAACCCAATGCAGCCTACTCAGTGAATAAGATCATCCACGATCCTTTTGTGAGCCCAGCAGACCCACCAAAGCCCAGGCCCACCAACCTGGGGAACGACCTGCCTGACACAGGAAGGCTAACCCCGGTAAGTTTGTGGATCCTCGCCCCAAAGTCACCTAAGACAGGGGAATTTCATTACTTGCTCTACTTCCCAGTTCGGTTCATGCTCAGCTGAACAGAGAACCAACAGAGGGGAACCAAAGGAGCTGCAGCAAAAAAGGAACTGAACACAACAGCTAGATCCAGGATAGGCATAACTGGAAAATCTCAAACTTCATAGACTGGCACCCGAATCTCAAAACAAGCTGAGGTTATAGCTCCACCAAAACTCTACACCAAAGGTCAAAGGTCAGTGCTATGCAAAATGACAAAGAGAAGGGGAAAAATGAAATCCCAGACCTTGAGTCCACCAGGAAGGGCAGAGGACACTAGCTCAGCTACAATGAATGAACGGATATAGCAGCAAAGGAACAACAGCAGAAAGCTATAGAGGAAATAAATGAGAAACAATTCCCCAAATGAAAAAAGAAATATCTGAATACACATTATCTGAAATAAAGGATGCATTACAGAAACACTGGGTGGAAAAACTATGCTCACCAAGAACAAGTGCAGAGAGCACTATTCCAGCTGATATATATGAATTAACAGCATCTGAAACAAAGAAACAAAAGCACAAAGATCATGAGGAACTCAAAGCAGAAATAAGTTATGAAATGAAAAAAGAATTCTTTCAAAAAAAGAATTCTTTGAAGTCATAGCATCTGAAATACAGAAACAAGTCCAGAAATATACACAGGAAACCCAAATTGGAAGAAAAACTGCAGAAAAAGAATTAATAATTACCTCTAAAGAAAACATGGATAAAAAAATGAGATCAGAAATATGATCGATTCTTTGAATGAGAAATACAGAAAAGAAATAGAACACATGAAACACAAAGAGATATACAAGAACTAAAAATACGAATCACAAGTCTACAAAACCGTCTGAGTGAAAGAGAAGACAAAGTTTCAGGTCTTGAAGATGCCAGAGCAGCTAGTGAAAAGGTGGGAAAGGATGTCTTAAAAACAACGAGAATGCAGGGAAAAATAATCCATCACCTGCAGGATGACGCCAGGATGAACAATGTGACAATAATTGGTATCAATGAGAATGAAGGAGTCAACACAAATGACATAAAAAGAATTTGGGGAGAAATAATTTCAGAAAACTTCCCAAATATGAGAAAACACTACAACATTCAGGTTACCAAAGCATACAGAACATCAAATAACTTCAACGCAAGTAGAAACACACCGAGACATGTAATAGTTAAGATCCCAGAAATCCAACACAAAAATAATATACTGAAAGCTGCTAGAGAGAAGGAGCTCACATTCAAAGGAAAACCCATCAGAATTATAGCCAACTTCTCTACACAAACAATGAAGGCAAGGAGAGCATGGAGCAGAGTTCTTCAAGTCCTACACGAAAACAAATTCCAGCCCAGACTATTATACCCTGCAAAACTCTCGTCCAAGTTTGATGGAGAAGTGAAATATTTCCACGACAAAGAACAACTAAAGAATTTCATGATGACAAAGCCATCCCTTCACAGGCTGCTGAAAGATGTTCTAGAGAGAGACCACAATGACCAGAACTCCATGCAAGAGAATGGAAGGAACCCACGAAACAGGACAGACAATTAAACACAGGTTACAAAGGAATAAACAACAGCAAGTAAATATCATGACAAACATAAATCAGCATATTTCAATTATAACCATCAATGTAAATGGAGTCAATTCTCCGATTAAGAAAAATACACTGGCACAGTTGATTAGGAAACAATATCCAACCATATGCTGTATACAAGAAACACACCTAACTCAAAAGGACATTCATAGGCTCAAAGTCAGAGGATGGAAAACAACACTACATGCCCCAGCACCTCAGAAAAAAGCAGGAGTAGCAATTCTGTTCTCAGACAGTCTCAACTTCAAACCAAGAATGATCACACAACACAAAGAAGGCCACCATATATTGGTCAGGGGAAAAATTCAAGAGCAAGAGATAACACTCATAAATATCTATGCACCAAACACAGGAGCACCCAACTATGTAAGACAAATCTTAACGGACATGAAAAACTTAATGTCTAAGAACATAATCTTAACAGGAGACCTTAACACACCCTTATCTCAAAAAGATAGGTCAACCAGACAAAAAATTAGCAAGGAGGTAGCAGAACTGAACCAGAGCTTGGAACAAATGGACCTGGTGGACATATACAGAGTATTCCACGCAACCACAGCTGAATACACATTTTTTTTCAGCTGCACATGGGTCATTTTCCAAAATGGACCACATACTAGTCCAGAGGTCATGCCTAAGTATATGCAAGAAAATAGAAATTATCCCATGCATAGTTTCTGAGCACAATGCAATGAAAGTGGAAATAAATGACAAAAGAAACCAGAAAAACCTGCTAAATTTATGGAAACTAAACAACATCCTACTCAGCAATCAATGAGTTACAGAAGAAATTCAACAATATCTACAATTCAAGGAAAATTCAAGTACAACTTACTGGAATTCATGGGTTGTGAAGAAAGCAGTTCTTAGAGGGAATATCAGATCTACAAACTCACACAGTAGGAAAACAATAGGAACAAATTAGCACCCTAATGTTGCACCTCTGACAACTAGAAAAAGAAGAGCAAACAAATCCCAGAGTGCAAAGACGGGAAGAAATCATAAAGATTAGAGCAGAAATTAATTCAGTTGAGATGAAAAAAACAGTTCAAAGAATCCACAAATCAAAAAGTTGGTTCTTTGAAAAACAAAATAAAGTTAATAAGCCTCTTGCCAACCTCATCAAAAAGAAGCAAAAGAAAATTCAAGTACAAGTGAAAAGGAATGGAAAGGGTGAAATCACCACAGACCCAGTGGAAATTCAGAAGATTATTAATAGTTACTTCAAGAATCTTTTCACTCACAGAAGAGAAGACACAGAAGAAATGGACAGATTCCTTGAAAGGTACAAATTATCAAAACGGAATCAAGAAGATATAACAACTCTCAATAAGTCGCTAACAGGCAACGAAATATGAAAATCCTACTGGCAAAGAAAAGTCCAGGTCCTGATGGATTCACAGCTGAATTCTATAAGAAATTTATAGAAGATATAATCGCCACACTCCACAAACTCTTCAATGAAGTTGAAAAGGAAAATGTCCTCCCAAAATCATTTCTGGAGGCAAGTATAATACTGATTCCAAAACCACGGAAAGACAACCAAAAAGGAGAACTACAGGCCAATCTCCCTCATGAACATAGATGCAAAATTACTCAACAAAATCCTGGCAAATAGAATACAGCAAATCATCAAGAAGCTCATACACAATGACCAGGTGGGATTCATCCCAGGGATGCAAGGATGGTTCAATATTCAAAAATCTATAAATGTAATACACTGTATTAATAGACTGAAATCTAAAAATCACATGATCATCTCAATTGATGCAGAGAAAGCCTTTGACAAAGTCCAACACTCATTCATGTTCAAGGTCCTACAGAAAATTGGAATAGATGGACTCTATCTTCACTTGATAAAAGCCATCGATGATAACCCAAAAGCTCATATAATCCTAAATGGGGAAAAACTAAAATCTTTTACTCTTAAATCAGGTACAAGACAAGGATGTCCTCTATCACCTCTCCTATTCAATATAGTGTTGCAATCCTTAGCAACAGCCATTAGAAAAGAGAGAGAAGTAAAGGGAATAAGAATAGGTAAAGAAGAAGTTAAATTATCACCATTTGCAGATGACATGATACTTCACTTG